>CAMOHE010036730.1:0-27682 GCA_946598075.1 Artocarpus hirsutus
CCATCGGCTTGCCATTCAGAGAACATCATTTCGGCCTGCCGAACTTAATAGTTCGGCCTGCCGAACTGCCTTAACACTCAAAATCATTCATAACATATAATTGCACATAAAAATATAATTAACACATAACATTAATGACATGAACATTTGAGCACATCAATTCCACGCGAGCGTCACCTGTCATAACACTTAAATAAAAATGGTTAGCACCATTTATCATATATCATAGCACTTATCAAGAGTATAACACTTATCAAGAGTATATCACTTAACATCGTCATAAACATATCATAACATCGTCATTAACATAACATTATCCGTTACATCAAAATAGGCGGGCGTTACACAGTATGCCAAACTTGCCCCATCGGTAGACCAAACCTAAGGATCGGCATGCCGAACCTACAATAAAAATCCTAGTGAATCTTTTATTATCCACCCAAGATTCTATAGGATAAAGTCTCAGTTTTAATTCAAATAACCCAATAGAGAAGTTATTGAATTAAAACAACTTTATCTAGACAACCTCTAGGAAAAAAATGAATTCTTGATAATTCAACAAGTTTATCTTGAATTAATTTATAATTAATCCAATCGATAAACAAACATGAATTATCTAATCCCGATAATTTAACTCAATAATCCAACTGATAATTATGAAACCCAATATCCCAGATATATATTTCATAATTATCAACTCCAACGCTACTCCACTAAAAGCTTGGAGCTACATTCTCGAACTATATAGAATTACGAAACCCATATATAGAATTACGAAGCCCATATAGTTAAGTCTCTATGACATATCATAATGTATTATATTCCCATAGGATTATCCATAATCAGCTTAAGGACAAGTTCTGTCTTATCTTTTCAATTTTTTTCATCTTACATTCCCTTATCTCACCATCGAAAAACTTACCATCTAAATACAGTATACCATTCGGTTATACCTATGTATCCAAATGGTTGAGCGCTCCAGTTTTTTAATTATAGGATAACGCATATAAGAGGATATCACTATTCCTAAAGAGGAGCTATGGATTTCATATCTATGAATAACAGGTCTACGCTATCAAGAGTCATGCCTTCAATGTATCGACATGCGTACCACTATAAAAATGTGGATTTCACCCTTTGGTATATCAAAAGACATAAGTTAAGACAACGAGCTCACTATTCATCTCAAGATTAAGATACAATACAAATGATTATCTAAAGTGAATCAATTTGCTGAGATAAAATTATTTTTTCAAATCAATTCACTTTATGTTCCGATCCAACTCATCGTCACCTATGACAACATGCCAATATTTTTATTCGAGGAGTCCACCTCCGATGGTCAAGACAAACCATCTCCCAATAGAGATATAGACAACATAACAATCTTTGTATGAATAAAGCGCCCGACTTTATTCCCTCCATTATGGATTTTATGAATTAAACCGTCACCTTAAGAATTTTGTTTTTCACATAATCTGCCCATCATATGCCCAATTCTTAAAAGTTTAAACTGACAGTCTCAGACTTTTGTTTGCTTAACATACATTCAACAAATATGAACGTAAAGAAGACAAGATTTGGTTTATAAATAATAAATAAATTCTTTGTTGATAAAAATGTCTCCAAAAAATATATTACATTTTTACTCCTTAGGGTATACACGTCTAGCACAGAGTTCCTATTCGTCTAAGACTTTTGGGCTTTTAGGGGTTGTGAGTCTATGAGGGCGATAATGTGGCTTTGAGGTGCTCAACCAACATTTCAAATCTTCACCGATTTCCCATTGGCTTGCCAATAGTGTCGTGGTCTCTTCCTCCTTTATTGGTGGTAATCGGTTCCTTTTTTCATTTTTTGCTAGAGTTACTGGGGCCTTATCTATCTAGTTTTCTTTTTGTGTTTATCAAATAAATATGGTGATTTTTTCACCTGTTATTTTTTGTGTATTTTATTGTTCTATTAGCTTTACACTGTAATATTGGAGGTGGTTTCTTTGCCTCTCATAGTTGTTTGTATGCTGCCCGTGTTTTGTCGATATTGTGTTTGGCCTTGGTGCTTTTAGTCTCCCGATTTTGATTGATTAAAATAGCCCACCATCTATAGTGGTGTATTAGAAAGAGCCTTTTGTGTGCTTAGTTAGTTGTATGTCTTTTTAGTTTCTTCTTGGTGAAACTTGGTACACGTGTTGCCCCTTTGAGCGTTTCAATCGAATCTACCAGTGATTTCGGTCTGTTATTGGGGTTGAGTCACTAATACGTCATGATTTTTTGCGTCTGAATTGGTATCTATGCTATTTTGATTTAGAATCTAATATCATTTAAAATAAAATAAAATAGTTTGAATCACAATATGAAATTTAATCATGTATAAGTTTTAGACTTTCACCCATATTTTTATCGACAAATGTTCCCTTAGTTTTTTGAGGCATGATTTATATTGTTATTACATTTGTGATTTGTCTCTTACCTATGTCCTTGGATTCCTCCCAAATTTCACCCAAAGAAGCTTTTAATATCGATCCCAAAATCCATTGTCCGTTGTCTCTTACCTAGGGATCATTCTGACCGTTGGTGAATGGAAAAGGTGCTATCATCAGAGAAAACTTTCCTTCACAAAATGAGTAGAGCAAAAATAGAATATGCAAGAGAAATCTCAAACCACAAAATAAACAAATTAAAGAAATATTTATCGTCTGCATGGCTCATGGCCACTAATGGAATCACAAATTCACTCTATACTTTTAATCAAACTTTAAACTTAATCATGTTTGCTCTTAGAGAATTAGAAAAATTATCACCTTTACTCTTCCTTGACATTAGTCCTGCAAAAGAAAGGGCTTTGAACCTGTAATGTACTTTCTTTGTCATCAATACGGTGTCGGGAAAATAAGTTCAAAGTCATACAACTTTAAACTCAAATATTATAACATGTAAGAGTTTTATATTGTAGCATATTTTTTGCTTTACATTCTAGCATGTGAGAGATTTACATTGTTCACGATTCAAACTCATGAGTTTAAACTCATTTGCTAAACACTCTATGAGTCTAACAAAAATGACAACATAATAAAAAAGATTAATTCTATAAATTTCCCTGAACAATATACTCTAATTCAACACATCCTCTAAACTTTGAAAAGGTTTATTTCACACCCTGAACCCTTGTAAATTGTTCAAAATAGCTCCTTTGTCTATAGTATTTATAAAACATTGATGTGTTACCGCTAATAAGTCCAAAAATCTTCCTACAATTTGGATTTTAAGTCAATTTGTCCTCAAAACTAATGATTTTGTGTCAACTTGCCTTAATATTTTTTATAAACAAATCGGAAGGTAATTGTTACAAAATTAATCATTCACACAAGATTTACGAAATTAAATTAGTTCAAAATTTGTTGTGAACGATTTTATATAGTTTAAAAGGTGAAATGACTCCTTTTAAAATTCAAATAGCATGTTAAATTAGAAACTATATTTTAGGAGATATTGATGAAATTGATCTGAATAAAGAAACATGCAAAATAAACAATTTTTAATAAATATTTAACGATTGAAAAACAGAATCCTATTAATAATGTATTTTTTTAGGTCCTACGGTAAAAATGTCTTAAAAAAATCCTAATAGTTCTCAAGTAAGAGTTAAATTCAGGCCGTACGGTTTGAAACAAAAATCCTGCCAAAAAAAAAAAAGGTCTACACATGTAACAAAATCTAAACATGGTCAGATCATTCATATTCATGCACTATGGATAAGGTATTTTCTCAACACCTAGCCTTGGCTAATTACCTATTTCTCATCAACGCCGACAAAGTTTAATTATTGCATTCTTTTATTTTAAAGCATAAAGTGCCCAAGTTAGTTGGATAAGTCTCCCATCATATTTCTTAGGGCAGCTTAATTCGATCAAATGGCTATCCATGCACAAGGCCACCACCAAGTTATACCTAGTCTTGCAGGACATAGTTGAAATAATGGAAATATAATAGGTTGGTAAACTATTTAGACTAGCTAGGAAAGGTCCCTGTTAGGGCAAACAAATTGACTGATGGGTCTTAAAATTGGAATTTTTGAGGCCCAGAAGAGTCTATAGACCCCATCATGTACTTTCAAGCCTAGCCGAAATGAAGAAGATCCCATCCCACAATAATTGAAGTCAAGGCTATAGGAGAAATGGATTCCAAAAGTGGGTGGTGAGTTATTTCGATGAGTGGTTGCTTTCAGTCATCAATTTTGATGGGTTAAAAAAAAGTTACACTTTGTACCGTTCATCCAAACCCATTACTTACGTTTTAATGTCAAGTTGTATTTTTTAGCTAGCATTTGAATTCAGCTCTGAACCGGAAAAGTTCTAGTATGTGTGGATTTTAATAAAGTTTTGTCTTTCACGTAATTTAAATTATTATAATATTTATAAATCTAAACGCCTTAACTTTGGCCATTATTTACATCATAAAAAGATTAAAAAAAAATTAAAGATACTAACTTTAATCGTAGCTTTTATATCAATTACCAGCTCATAAATCATCATCTTTTTATTGACAAATACAATCTCGTTTTTTTAATTGATATGATAATTTTTAAATCTTTACAAATAATAAAATGATGGCAACTTAAAAATTGGTAAAAGAAAAGTATAATTCGAGTTTAGATTTCTAGTACATGACTCGATCAATATAAATTGGATGTTTTTTTTTACTGCACGTAGTTAAGTACTGGTTAAATTGTAACTAAAACACACTATATAAAAATATTATTAATGGAATATTATTCTCAATAAGAGGTGTAAAGTGAGACCTTTTAATAGATTGAAAATGCAACTCAGAAGTTTGAAGTTAAATGGATAAGGCGTTACAAGTGTAAAAATATCATTTTTAAATAACAAAACTGACAATTTTATACATAAGGATAATATGATTATTGAATTAATTTAATGAACTAAAATAGTCTCTAAACTTTTAATATTATGATAATTTGACACTTGAATTAATTTAACGGGCTAAAAAAGTATATAAACTTTTAACATTATGATAATATAGTCCGTGAATTGAATTAATAGGCCAAAATAGTGACATGTTGACACTGTAACAACGCAGTGCCGTAGTGTGGTTAGTCGCGTGAGCTAATTTATTTGGCGTGTACAGGGTGGTTTTGTTGCAAAGAGGGTGCATTGAGGAGGTGATGCAAGGTCAATGTTGTGGAGAGCAGTGCCGCAAGTGAAGGCCACCATGATGTTTTGCATTCAAATTTTAACAGTGACTAATAGATAGGACTAATTTAAAATTAATTTAAGTACTATTGCAACTTATAAAATTAATTCAAAGACCAAATTATCACAATATTAAAGTTTAAGGACTATTTTAGCTTATTAAATTAATTTATAGACCAAATGATTATAATGTTAAAAATTCTAGAACTTTTAAAGCTATTAACTCTAGACATAATTCTAAATAGTTACTTTCAAGTACATATAAAATTCCTCTTATAATCCATTAATACCTACTTAGGGCATTTGAATGAATAGTTTGAATTTTAAAGTTTTAAACGTAAACCGTATAAAAACACTCATATATTATAATATAAAGTAAAAATATTATAAAATAAATCTTTCATATATTATAATATATAATTTAAACTATTGCAATTTCAATTCTTCTCCTAAATTCCCAACAAATTTGGAAACAATCATATTCTCAAGTAAAGAAAGTAAATTTACATACATAATTACGAAGCATTGACAAGAAGAAATCTGGTCATAGCACATTTATGGGTTACAATAATTGTCCGGATGGGGCAACGGTTTCTCAAAAGATGTACCTTCCACCATATCCCGTTGCTTTGGGACAAGATTATGTCCTTGTATTTAGATTGACAAAAAACATAACACACAAGACTGTTCATGGTTTTGGACTTTTTTCCTTCTAATTATGAGAAACGTTAAATGCAAAATTCTAACTCCGTTGATCACTTGTGGCCGACCGTGGTGTCTCTGGGTCCCCACAACAGTAAGCGACTCAAATTTTTTACCATTCCTCTTTATGTAGGGACCAAAAAAAAATAGAGAAGACGACTAGACGTCTCCATAAAATACACAGTAAAATATATATATATATATATATATATGCACACACACACTAAAAGAAAGAAAAAGAAAGACAAAATTTGAAAAAAAGGTTAAAGAAAATTTAAAATTAAGTAAATGATTTTTTTTCATCAAAAAAGCTTTTTTTTTTAGCATCGAAACTATTTTAATTTTTTTTAGAAAAAAGAAAAAAAAGACTATATCGAAAAAAGTGACCTAACCAAGGTGAAAACAAAAAAAAACTAGAACTATTTTAATACTTAAAAATAAAAAAAAAGTCATTAACTAAATAAAATTTTTTGAAAAAGTTATTTTTAAAAATCTCTCCTAAAAAAACTACCAACGATGATCTTTTGTTTTTTAATTTTTTTTGAGGGAATTCTATATCGAGTACTAAAGAATACACTAGACTTGTATGATCGCGTCACGTTATGCTATAACAAAAATAAAATATGTAAATTTTTAGGAATAAAAATCTTATAAATTGTATGAATCTTGCAATTACTTAACATGTGAATTTATAATTAATTAAATAGTAATATAGTGTTTGGTTATTTTAATTTTAAATATTATAACATGTGAGAGTTTATTTTTACTTTATATTATAATAAATAAAAATTTTATACTGTTCCAATTAAAATCATTGGTTTATATTAGATTTGTCTAAAACACCCCATCAGTATTATTGCCAAATCTGTCGGCAATTCCTAGCCATAGGCCCTAGAGAGCATAGACGATCTAGGTACCTTGAGCTGTTTTAAAGGGACGTTAAATGATGGATTTTGTTTGGAGGGCCTCATCAACAGTGTTCTCCAACTAATAAAGGTGGATTCTTGAAAGATAAGGATAAAGTGTCCATTACGTTTCATAGATTCGTAGTTTTTTTCTTTTTTTTTATGTGTCTATTTCTTTCAACTTTTTTGAGAAAGATAAGGTTTTGTTTTGACATTCCTTGTGGTAATGAAGACAACATAATATGGAATCTTTTTTTATTTTTTTGGCCTCAACCACAATGGCATCTATGCATGGGTTATCCGGTTATCATTTTTCGTGTTTTGATTTCTCTTGTCTTGTTTTTGCTTTTTTTATTTTTGAACAAATTATGCCATGTCACTTCACAATAGCCGTGAGTCCAAAGGCAAAGGAACACAATATTTTAGCATATTGGGCACACAAATTGTAGGATTAGCTAATGGGATTTTGCATAGGGAAATTGAATAGGTCAACATATGGAGAAATCAGATTATAAAATTTTGCTCCGAAAGTAATTATCACATTGGTGTTATGTATTTTTTAGAAGAAAATTATTCAAAATTGGTATTGTAAAATCTGAAAATTTTAATTATAATTTGTTATGATGGTAATCTGAGGCGTAATTTAAATATAATAATTGCTCTTTCTTTAACTTATGTTATATTTATTTATATCAAACATGTTACTGAAATTAGATGTCAAACTACACCTTGAAAAAAAAAATACACCTTGAATTAAGATTATAGAGGACTAGTTTGGTATCATTTATTTAAACAATTTTTTAAAAAACACATTTATGACCTTTTTGGTTTTTTAATTAGAAAATAAAATTTTCTTCTTTTTGAATTTTTTTAAATAAAAATTTTATGTTGTAGTCACTACTAAAGTTGGTAAGGTAGAGAATAGGGTTTAGGGTTGGGTCAGTGGATTGGGATGGACATCAAGGCCAAGACTACCATCAAGGTCAGGCCGATGGTCCGAGGGAGATGCTGAGGACGGGTCAAGGGGTTGCAATCGTTGTTAGGGTTAACTTAACGAGCTAGGATCAATGACATGGTCAAGCTGAATCATTGTCAAGGAGCTAGTTGGCCAAGATCACCTTCAGGAAAGAATTGACTTATTTAGATTGACAGCATGGTTCAACCTTGAGGTTGGCCATCAAGTTGGGATCACCGTTAGAGCCAGGTCAGGATCGTTGTCATGGTCAAGCCAACAAGTTAAGATAGCTGTCAGGGTCATATCGATATGCTAGGATCCCCATTAATGTTTGCCGATGTGCTAGAACCACCATCAAGGTTGAGTCGGAGTAGTAGCCAAGCAATCTGACATGTCTAGACTAGCATCAAGATCTAGCCCACAAGACTGGACCATAACCGAGGTCAGGATTCGAATGGACGAAGAAAATAGGCTTTGAGAAAATTTATAAGCTTTATTTGCAAAGATTTCAAAAAAGTTGGGGTTGAACGATAATTTTCTCAAAAATAGGAATGAGAATGTAAATTCCTTCAATCTAGATACTAAAATGTAATTGTCTAAAAAATTTGGGGATAGAATAGTAGGGAGTTTTCATAAATTCATCTTTCTAAACCTACTGTTTGATAAATGCCATATGTGTTTGAAACTTGTTATGCCACTAAAAAGTATTTTGAGAGTATTTAAAAACAAGTTTGTTGATAGATTTGTTGGGAGGGTTGGTTCGGTTTGGGGAGAGAATTAAGATAGTGTTAGGATTTGTCTATTTGAATTGCATGAATAAAAAAAAATTAAACAACTCATACTAATTTTTTTGAGTTATTAAAAAGAATGACCCGTAAACTTTGAGGTCTCTGCCACTTTGCCACCTAAACTCTAAAAATCATCACTTTATCCCTTAAATTTGTAAAACTCTTTATTTTGCACCTTTAACTTTAAAAATTATCACTTTTTCAACCTTCAAAGCTCCTTATTTTACCCCTTAAACCTTTGATTTTTCGTTCAAATAGATGAAATTAAGCTTACATAATTCATAGATGGGTCATCTGTAAGAGAGAAAAATGAGATGTTATTACTTCTAAGTTTTGCTTAATGCTTACACTTTCATTTTTAATGCATTTTTTTTATTAGAACTCTCATTTATGAAGAACTAGTCTGCATATTTCTTCTCATCTTTAATGTTCAATTCTCATATAATACACCAATATTATTCTCCAATGTCTCTTCATCTTTAATTTGTAACTCATCTTCTTTATTATTCAAATTCAGATATTAACAAACAATATCGACTTATTAAATAAGCTACGCATTAAAGATTAGAAGAAATGTACAAACAGACCCTTCCTAAAATAAGATTTTAAATGATAATAAAAAACCATAAGTGAAAGTGTAAACATAAAACAAACTTAGAAGTGATAAAATTTTAGTTTTGCCTTTATACTCATGTGTAAATCATATGGAAGTTTAAGGGCAAAGGATGAAGATTTGAAAGTTCAGAGAGTAAAATAGTGATTTTTGAAGTTCAGGGGGCAAAACGAGGAGGTTTAAAAGTTCAACAGGAAAAATAGTGATTTTTAAAGTTGTATGGACAAAGTAGAAGAAACCTTAAAATTTAAAGACCATCGGTGCTAATAACCTCATTATTAATTTTTTTTTAAGAAAAAAAAGTGTTAATGTGACACACGCTTTTCTAAATTTTATTTTGTTTGGCATCAATAAACATATTTAAAAGAAAAGTGTGAATAACATGCAATCTTCTTTAAAATAAGTTCCCACTCTAAAATCTCCGTACTTCTTGCTCCTTGCTCCTTGGCACCTGAACTTCATTGACTAAGGCCCATTCTTGGGGAATTTCCATGACATAATTAGGGTGATTGTCACACAAATTATATGTAGATTGATTAACGCCAAATGTCAAAAACTTTCGGTCCCTTTTTTTTTTTTTTTTTTTTAGTATTTTGCACGTGGCATAGTAAAAATAAGACTAAATAGACCAAATTACACTCAAATGAATTAGGGCCATTAATTTTTTTATTTTTTTCTTCTCTCCTCTCCGCCCTCTTTCTTCTGACAATCTCTCCTCTACGACCAACCCGCTGCCGTCTCCAAACAGCCCTATAGGGCATGTTTGTTTTAGATATTTTTTAGATTCAATGTATTTAAATTTAGATTTGAGTAGTAAGAATATTTTAGATACATATTTGTTTCCTCCAAAATTCAATTCAAATGAGTATCAAGAATTTAAATTTTCAAAGTTCTGACCCGCTAAACTTTTGATACTCGGATATCTTTGTTATAATAAAAGCTGAAATTCTCTTTTCACTATTTGAGGAAAAAAATTATAACTTCTTCATTTGATATTTAGTTGAGATGATTTTTTTTTTCATTGTATTCTTAGTGAAGAGAAGAATAAATTAAGATCAATATTACATATTTTTTTAGGAGCATTAATATTAAGATTTTATTATATTTGTTAATAAATAAAAAACTATTTTCGCTACCTCTCCAAACATAAATTTCAATTTCATTCTATATTCAGATTAAAACTTAAATGCACATCCAAACATCGATTCAGATAATAATTCAAATCACTAATTCAAATTACACTACTCAAATCAAATCATTAATTCGAATTCATTTACCAAACGGACTCTTAGTATTTTAAATTATAGTACAATGATGTAGCATGATATTTTTTGCAATTATTATTTTTTTCTGTAGCATAAATCAATACAAGCTTTATTTTTGTGGCGTATTTGTATGGAGCCCCAGTTTTCATAGTGGTAAAAGTTTCAAGTTGAAATGAAACCAAAGCGGCCTC
Organism: Artocarpus hirsutus; assembly: GCA_946598075.1. NCBI lineage: Eukaryota > Viridiplantae > Streptophyta > Magnoliopsida > Rosales > Moraceae > Artocarpus > Artocarpus hirsutus. The sequence goes on from CAMOHE010036730.1 coordinate 10,626, forward strand.
TATTAGAAGATTGAGGAGAAAGAAAAACTAACATCTTGATATTTCTAAGTGGACAAAGATATTGTGCTTTAGATGTATGAACCCATGTGAAATAACCCATATTGGAGATATCTTATGCCATTTCTTCCTTAGAGAAGTTGAAAATTTGAAAATTTGAAAATGCTGCAATGAAGAGTAAAAAAAAAATACTTCAATGTTGATATCATTTTACACTCCACTTATGTTTGTGTGGTAGGTGGTAGAGGCAAAGTTGGTTGAGAATTTCCATCTCCGTCATAAAATAAAATAAAAAGAAGAAAAAATAACTAGATTTTTAGGGTGGTTCGAACGATGGTTATAACTGTTTTTACTGTATCACGTAAAAGCTTTAACCTGTAATATTTTTTTATTATTACTATAACATAGAAGAGTTTTATATTATTTATAACTAAAAAAATAGTCTGAATCACCATGTCCAACATCTTACCACATCTTACCACTTGTCAAACATCTTTTTTATCTAGAAATATGGTTGAGCATGCGTACTCAGTGCTTACTCGGATTATACGTTTTCTTTTCTTCTTTTTTTTTTTTTAATCGTACAACTTTTTTTGGGCTAAAGCATCACATGATATATTTTATTGAAATCCAAGTACTCTCACGAAGTAATATAAAATTCTATAAATATTCACCACCTCAAATAGTGCTTCAGTAGATAACATTGTTGTGGAGATCAAAAAAGGCACACAGAAAATGAGGATCAAGTATTGATTCTGGATGGACCAAAGTGGAGAAGATTTTCAGTGCTAGAAATAGAGCATACTTATAATGGAATTTTCAATTTCTTGTCAATGGGGCAACCCATATGTTATGATTTTGTGATATTCTTTAAAAGCGTTGATGCTGAAATCCAGACATTTCCTTAAGGGCCCACCTTAACATAATGAAATTTCACCTTTTTTCTAGACCGCACCTAGGGGCAAACAATGTAAAAGGAAAAAAACCATATGTAATGTCCCTAAAGAGGAAGGAATTATGTCCCTTCTATTCTGACCAACAAGCTTGTATCAATGCTTAGATTGTATGGCGTATAAGGCGCATAATTTGATTTGGGCTTTGGGCTTTGGGCCATATACTGAAGGAATGTACTTTTTTTTGGGCTAGTCTAATAAGGGGATCAGGTGGTCCCATCCCACCCCATCACGCCCTTCGCCCATCGATTATAGCAGCAATCTTGAGGTCATAGAAAGAGCGATCAACATCTTATACCAGTCCAAGGCCAAAGGCCACCATAGCTTCGTCAGCCCAAGACCACCACGGCTTGCATTCACTATCTCAATGCATCAACAGCTAAAGCTAAAACGGGGACTTCACAGGAGGATATGGGATTCCAATCTGGACGGATGAAGAGAGATGCCTAGCAAAGCTATCTCAACTACCAGACCACAACCTTCAGTAGTGAAGAATGTACTCTGTCTATTTGGAATACAATTACCATATAAAAAAAGAAAAAAAAAAAGAAGGAATCCATGTATGCTATCACATACATTTCAATATAGAAAGAGTAACCTCGGTCCTTGATGGAGAGAGAAGATTTCTCGTTCTTTTTTAAGATGTCTAGTGTTATAGCTATAAGCGTAAATAATGTAAAAATTTCACATTTGACATGCTATAATATAAAGTAAATGTGAGAGTAAAAGTTTGTCACAGTATAAAACTCTCACATGTTATAATGTGCAGTTGAAATCACAAAGTTTCAACTCTTGTCCCAAACAAATTACTCACAAGGTTTCAAGGTTGAGTCAGTCTCACTTAATAGGGGGAGAATACTGGCAGTTCACTTCGCGAGGCATTCATATGCGATGCTAAAAGGCTTTGCCTATCCCTATATCCCCTTTTCTTGAAAAAAGAAAAGCTACAAAAAAAAAAAAAAAAAGAAGACTAAAAGGAGTAATACAAAAGGATTGTACATTTTTCAAACTCATCTACACTCAGAAATGGCCATCCAAAAGGATGGAACTTGACCCTTCTATTGTCCCAATACATATTCTTCTGACGGCAAATCTCTGGCATGGTCCTCAATGCACGTGAACAAATTATCTTAACAAATTTAATTACCAGTTTGGGGTTGCTATTTGAAGCCATTTTCCAGTCTTTCCAACTTTAGTTTTCAAGACTGTAGGATTACTACCACACCACTCCATCTCATCTCTTAATCCACCAACTAAGTTTTGTTCTGTCCCATTATAAAACAACTAATCAAACAACAATTTGTACCTCAAAATAGCCTTCATATAAAGAAAGTACATGATTTAAAATAAATAAAAAGTCTCCTTCTATTAGTTTGTGATATGATATTTCAAATTCTAGTAAACTGACCAGATCATGGGAATAGAAAAAACTGAGAACCATCACTCACACAGACAATCAAATGATAATCTTTAGTTTCTGAAGTTAACAGAAGCTTACCCAGAATGAGAAAACTATTTCTTTCGTTAGTACGTTTAACCATTTATAATAAATTCAGCAAGAAACTATATATCTTATTTTAGGAGAGGATTTTAAATGTATAAAGATGAAATGAATAATCTCAACCATGCAATTTACACCATGTTAAGTCAATATCTATTTACCTGCACATAGAAAGAAAGAATGCTGAAACTAAGTAAAAGTCAAATGAATTTAGTAAGAAAAAAATAGTTAAAAAAAATAAGCCACAAGTCACTTGCAACAAAAGAAAAATGGCAGACAAGTAAGAAATACTTTTCCAGAGTCTTCCAATAAAAATCACCCATTTCTCATAAATGGAACCAAAAACAAAAAAAAAACGAGGACAAGAAAACATCAACATGTAACAAAGGTGTGTAAACTGACAAAGCTAAGCCTTTTTTTTTAAATGGTTATGATTTTTATCCAACAATTGAACGAGAAGATATCCAAACATTTCAATATTTGACTCTTACTCACTTGCACTCAACTCCGACTTCAGCAGCCCGACGAGGCTTGTTTTTCCGCCTATTGCCGTTTTGTCGATAACCAACAAACTTCGTCGAGTCATCGGGTGTGGATTTTGTTTCAACGCCACTCTCCTCTTTAACTGAATCCGTATTTTCTTTGACCTGTGCAGATCTTTTTCTCTTCCTCCCATTCTCCACCGCACCTTGATATGTTAAATTCTTTGTTTCTTCACCATCTTTTTCCATCTTCTCAGCTTCTTCTTCTTGTTGAATATCGTCTTTCAACGGTTTTTGTGGTCTACCTCTTCTCCGGTAAGCCGGAATTTTCTCCTCTCCGCTGCTTCCAGGATCCTCACAAGCAGCAATAACAGTGTTTTTCTTCCCTTTTCCCCTTACTCTACCCATAGTTAAAACTTCAAAACTTTGTAGAAAGTTTCAAACTGGAGAGGATTTCTGCATAAACATAAAAAAAGGTGATCTTGGATGCCAAATCATAAGTATTCGAAGACTCGAACTATATGAGAGCTGCAAAGTTTTAAGCAGATTCAAAATTAATACAAATCATGTCAAAAGGGGATTGAATGAGATCCATATATTAGGACAACATTAAAAGATAAAAAAAAATACATAAGACAATTTTAAAACCAAAATCTACAATAATAAGGTACAGACATATACTAAAGCTTAATGAAAAACAAAAAGGAACCAAAGCAAAAAAATGCAATTCAATCCTTTTCCTTTCCAGGTGCAAAAACTTGTAATCTCCCAACTAAGACATAAGAGTATCAAGCAGGCCAAATGGTTCCATTAGGTTCAGTTAAGTGAATAATCTTTTCCTTCTCCTCAACCTTTGTGAAGAACTAACTAAAGTGTTAGTGAAGTAGAGAAAGACATGAAAGAAAAAAAAATTTTGATGGAAGCTGGAGAATATGGAAGGACAAGAAAGAGCATGGAATAAAAATGAATTTGAGAAGCATAATAACAGAAATTTCAACGGGGAACAATTTAATAACCTAAAAAATGTGCAGACAAACAAGAAAATCAAATTCTTTTTTTGCATCCAAAACAAACCCAAATCCGTATTATCTTAACTTCAGACAATAACAATGTTGAAACCAAAAACCTGGGAAAACATGCAGAAATGAAACTCCAAATCTTCTATCTTGAAACAGTTTCTATCGTCTAGATTAGATAGTTTCACAACTCCTAAACCCAATTCCTCTAAATGAAGATCAAGGAAACTTTTGGTTAGAAAACACAACTTTTTTTTATTTCACGTTTTTACATTTTCACAATCAAGAAACAAATAGCAAGAGACATACAACGAAACTTTCTATCATATTATTCAACAGAAAATAAAGAAAGGATTGAAAAAAACAGACATTGAACTTTACCTTCTTACGACATTCTATCCAGTTGATGAATCTTGTTCTCAAAACTGAATCTTTTTTGTTCAGATTAACCCGAGAAGCAAATGGTTTTCTTTCTAATTAATAGTTGAAGTAGCAGAGAAGCTAAAACTAATTGAAGGGTATGATCTGAATGAGAAATATGGAAGACCCAGATCAGAAAATGGTGTGAGAAGAGGGAATGGTTGGGATGAGAAAAAAAAAAAAGAAAAGTTTAAAGCCTCTTCTTTGTTGAGTTTAGAGCTCAGCCAAACAGAAGGGAGGCAGGGAGGAAGTCAGGAGGAACCTGGTGAGGAAAGAACTTCTTTGTTTGTTTCCCTTCTCTTTCTTTTTCTTTTCTTAATTTTTAATAATAAATTAATTATCCAATAAAAAGGAATGAATTAATTATTTTAGATACTAATAAAGCTTTTTTTTTTCATGGGTATTACTAAAAAATGTCAAAAATAAATATTTACCTTTTAACTATTAGATTTTTTTAATTGATAAAATTTAATAATTTAAAAACATACATTATTGGTATTAAAAAAAGTCCCCTCCAGAAAAGAAAAGGGCCTTATGATAATACTTTTCAAGACACCAATGTACTTCTTCTTTTTCTTTTTCTTCTTTTTAATGATTCAAGCTTTATTTGAAATGGTTTTGTATGAGCTCAAAACTCAAAATAAGAAAGAAGGGTTACTTACAAAACTATATTTTTTAGTTTTAATTATTTCTTAATTTTTCTCTCCTTTTTTAGAGCTATATGGATAAAATTGAAATAAGTTTTTAAATTCAAATGATACATTTATAAATTTTAAAAATAAAAAAACAGATTAAAAATAGTTAAAACTAAGAAATATAATAACATAATTAACCTTAGGGAAGAAAATATGCAAATTATCAGCAAATTTTTGGGGACAAATTATCAGTTTTTGATACAAATCTACCTACAAAACTTTATTACAATTATTATTGTTATGGGCTAATTACATAATTGTACCTTATAGTTTTAACTATTTCTCAATTTATCCTTCTATTCTTAAAAATTATAAAGCTATCTTTAAAATTTTAAATTTTTTTTTCATTTCATTCCCATGAATAAAAAAGTTAGACAACATAATATGACGACCTTTAAATGGCTATAATAAAAGTTTTATATATTAAAAACATTAAAAATCTTAAAGCCAAACATTAAATTTTAAAAAAAAGATCTAAGTTTTCTGACTTTTTAAATTTTAGAATATATGTTTTTAAATTTTTCTCAAAAAGAAACATATATTCATAAACAAATTAGGTTTAGTCAAAATTATTTTTACTTTATTTTTATGTTTTCAAATCAAAAGTTTGTAAGGAATAAAATTAAAACAGATTTTTCAAATTCAAAAAATACCTTTATAGGTTTTAAAAACGAAAAATAAATTAAAAAATAATAAAAAATAAGAATTATTATTATACAATCAACCCTTATTATTATTATTACAAATTCTACCGTATATCCCAAGTCAATTTGAAAAGCAATTGGCTTAGATATTTGGACATGCCTATTGATGATGGTACACTTTCCAAGTGTTGAATTGTATGAGATGTATGTACAAAATTTAATGAAAATTAAAAAGAAATTAACATTCGTTATAATGAATAAAGTTTTTCCGTACGTTATACCAGACCTTTTTTTTAAAAGGAAATTAAATTATGGAGCAAAAAGAAATTTATTTTTTTTTAAGGGATGGAGCAAGATTGATTTTAGCAACGAATGATATTAAATAAAATTCTTATAGGGAATCATTTTATACTTCGAGAAAGGAACATATAAACAGAAATAGAACCAACGTTAGCCCCTTATTTTCTTTTCTTCTTTTCTTCTTTTCTTTCTCATTTTCATCTAAAACTCTCAACTCTATCTATTCTTATCGCAGAGAGCTGCTCAGATTCCTTCTTTTTTATTCATCTGCTTTGTAATTTTAATATTTTCATGATGAAAAAAATATGTATCGCAACTTAGATCTCAATCTAAAGCAGAAATAGGTTTAGTCCACACACATACATCTCTATGTGATTGCTGTTCATGTTTAGATTTGTAATGGCACATCAATTAAAAGGACTTGTATTTGGAGGCAGAGAGATTTTGAATGAGTTGAAAATTACTTTTTGCAGAGCTTTTTTTTTTTTGTCCTTTGTAAAGTTACAAGGATGTTTGACAAATTCAATTCTAACTAAAACTTTTATTTACTATAGTGTAAAGTTCTCACATGCTACAATAATAATAAAAAAAAGAGCTACAGTATAAAACTCTCACATCCTATTTTTTTTTGTTTAAAAATTTCGATTCTAACCACAATTCAGTTCCAATCACCCTGTTTACATGTACACCAATCAAATAGAATGCGTGAAAAATTCAGAATTCTCCTTATTTTTTCATGGCAACAATAGTAAAACTGTTTTGTTTATTTAAAAACTATTTGTTACATCGATTTTGACACTTATAAGATTATATTAGTATTATTTTGTGACCACCTTTACTATTATTATTATTTAAAAAAAAAAACACAAACAGAATTTGGAAAGAAAATGCTCGAGTAAAAATTTGGGTATGGCTCTTCAATTAGGAAGAAAAAATATGTAATGTTTGGGAACATAATTAGACTTATATTTTGTAGTTCTAAACATATTTTAGTTTAAAATTTGCAGAAAACACTTTAACAATTTCGGTTTAAACTACAAAATCTAATTCAAAATCTAAATGCTATTTTTTTGTGGTTAAGTGGATGATTATGGTAACTTACAAGAAAGAAAGGGGATGATTAAGGTGGATGAGAAGTGGTTGTCCTAGCCAGGGGTCAATTTTATAAGGTGGATTTGCATCCGCGTGTGAAAGTTGTCTAAAAGAGGCCGAGTTTAAATTTTACACCAAACAATAACTAATTAGTTAATAATAAGCTAGGCCTTTTGGAGCACGTAAACTCTCATCTCTAACAAGAAAACTTGTTGGTGGTATTAATTTCCTCAATCAATTTGATTAAAATCTGTAAAGAAAGCCATTAGAGTAATGATTATTTTCCTTGCCGTGGCTGAAACCGAATTTATGTTCCTCTCTTCCAAATTATTCTGATATACCAACAATGTACTCACATTGTTGGCAAACATTAGGTGTTTGGGAGGGCTTTTAAATGTTTTTTTAACTTCTTGAGTTCAAAAACTACTTCTAAAAATATTTTGATGAACTATCAGAAGAACTTTTGCTCTCCACAAGTGTTTTATATCAAAGCTATAAAATGTAATTTTTCAAAAAAACACTTCTGAACTAGACTTAAAACTTATACTAGAGCATCAATAATACATTATAAGCTTAAATATAACATTTTTGTAACTTTTAAAAATAATTGAAACCATTTTAATCCATTAAAGCTTTTTTAAAATATGATTTTAAATATCTACTGAAAAGCTACAGCTTTTATTTCTCTTCTTCTACTAACTAAAAACAAAAGCTATGCCAAACAAGCCAATCTTTTCAAAAGACATTGAAGAGGACCAACTTATTATCTTCAAACTGGTAGTTTTTAGGGGTTCTGCATATTTTAGAGGGTACACTAAACAATCATGAGAATCATACCCTCCTCCTTTCTGAAAAGCTACCACTGGCCTCTTCTCATATACTTTAATATATATACAAGTATAAGGAAAGCCAGATGAAAAGAAAAACAATTTCGGTAGCACAAACAAGCTTTAAAAAAAATAACAATTTGTCTGATAGGATGTGGAAAAAATATTCTATCCACAGCTACATAGCACTATTTTGTTTCGTCACTTTTACATATTTTTTCCGCACTTCAATATGAGTTTACTCATATCTAACTTTCAAAAAGCTAAAAAAAAAGGGGATAACTACTTAACTAACAATGAATACATTTGCTAACGGTTATTTGGAATAATTTTTTTCTTTCAACTCTTGCCAAACTTGAGGGCCACTAGGATGGCGATTTATACAGAGCTTAAAAAATTCTCTCTCTGTGGACGACACAATAGTGCTCAAGGCTAGGTTTGCTTTTCCTTGCCCTTTGATCCAATTATACATTGATAATCTAAGTTTGACCCTTTCAACTGTATAGTTAAGGAATGAAGGGAATACCCAAAGGGAGGATATGGGATAACCCCATTCTCTTACAAGAAGATCAATCTTAGTCTGAATGACATTCTTCTTCAGGTTAAGAATTTGAGGTGAAACTTTAACCATTTGGCAAACCTCCTTCCTATCCAAGCCATAACTCATTATGAAGTTAAATCTCTCCTGAAGCTTCCCGCCCTTGCCTCGGAACACCTTTTGCGCTCTCTGCATTTCGTCCGAGCCCTCTACAAACCCCAAGTCCAATAAGAACTTGTTCTTTAGTGTTTTCGATGCGAGGTCTTCCTCTAGCCTCGGAAGTGGCTTAACCTTTGCTCCAAGAACTAAATTCTTTAGTTCCTGTGGGTTTTCCAAAATGTAACTGCAAAGCCTCTTCTTACCAACACACAAATAGTTCAATAAGCTGTTAGTTTTCTTCAAATTACATGTCCCCATCAACAAGGCATGAGAGCACACAAAATCCCCTATCTCTCTCGCCTCCATCTCAACCTCATACAGTAACAAAAGACATCGCCTCAAATTCGAAATGAACTTCCTGACTTTAATATCGGGAAACTGCAGAAGCATCGAACTTATTTTGTCCATTGTGTATCCGAATTTCAACAATGACCCAACTAGTAATACCATCCTATTCCCGGAATCCTCAAACAAGAAATCCGGGTGACCCCTTATTATCTCACCCAACTGCTCTTTGCTAAGCCCCATTTTGCTAAACAAAGTTAAAAGTCCAAGCATGTGGCTCCAATTACAAGAATTAACTCCCAACAAATTCCCTTCAATCCAACTAATTTCAAGTCCAAAACTCTTGATTCTCTCCAAGACCTCAACAAAATCTTCATTCACATCATCACCAATTAAAAGATAAGGACTAGATACAATAATCTTAACTAAAGAATATTGACCAATACCAAGTTTCTCATAAGCTCTAAGCTTTGACACCAAAAACTCAACATCATAGTAAAAAACCTCAGTGGCTTCCTTATAAATCTTCCCTATTTTCTGACGCTCAAATCCATAATTACACAACAAATAGTAAATCTCAAGCACAGAACGAGAGTCACTCAAGAACACCAAATTCCGGGGCAAAAGAGGAACATACTCAGAGGGTTTCAAGCCCAAGCTTTCGAAAAACGGCTCGAACTCGTTAATGGGGTTGTAACACAAGAACCGAGAGATGGAACTCCCAATTTCGGCCTCAAGATTGACACTTTTCAAAAGCTTGGATAAGAAAACTGGAGAGTTTCTACTCATATTCTCGGCATCAAGAAACTGGAGATTCCTAGTGGAGTGAAAATACTCCAAAAGCGCAGCTTGGGCTTCTTTCTTGATCGCCCGGGGGATCAACACCACATCGTCCGGAGATTTTTCGCCAGGAGTCTGAAGAGAGAAAGCTCTTTTCGTTCTGTAAAGCCTTCTGGTGTTTGGAGAGACTAAGGAAAAATACCCATATGGCCAAAGTTGTCGTTTTTGAGAGTAGAGCTGATTTTCGGAGAAATCAGAAGAAACCCATTTGAGAATAGACGTTTTTCGGAGTTTTCGCAAATGGGTTGTGTTCATTTTTGGTGAAGTCTTGGTACTGGACCAGTAACGGCGATTTGGGGAACAAAATCAAAGGGTTTAAGTTGGTAGTGAATTCGAAATCATACCTTTTGAGGTTTCTGAGTACACATATAGTGAGTTCTCTCAAGGAACTTCGGAGATTCAGCTCCACTTCTTCATTTTGTCCAAAGAAGGCCTTTTGGTTTGGTTCCTTCTTGTCTCAAACTATCAGATGTTCTCTGAATCAGACGACTCTATCTCACAGTCGTTTTAAGAGGAAGGTTAATGTTTGATTAAAAAAGGATTAGTTTTAAATTTGACCCCATAAACAATAACGGTAATCTCACTTGGTACCCAATAGTTTTTATTTATTTATTTTTTTGCCACTGAAAATACTATTTTTTAAGCAAGCCCATGGAGCAAACAGATAGTGACATGACATCGGGGCGTACCACCCCCGTGGAAACAAAACCAATAAACTTGGCTCTGAAAGCCCACCTAGCCAGCCTATCAGGTGGACCCTTACAAGCCCTGGGAATCCAGTTCAATGCGTAGACATTAGAATTCTTATACAGTTCAACGCATTCCAAAAAACTGGGCAGAGATACCCAATGGGAGCAATCAGCTTTTGGAGTCAGAGCAGACACCAGCTCCAAGGAATCTCCCTCAAGGTAGCCCATAGTTCAAGATGGAGCAAAATTTCTGCAAAGCTTAGCACAAGTCATTTTATGTCTAAAAAAGGAACATGAAGTGGTTTGTTAATAATTTCTTTGAAAAAAAAAAACGAAGTGCCTGTTGACATTATATTAAAATATTTTTTTTGCTAAACGAATATTATATAAAATATAAAGTACCAAAATGGTAAAAGAAAAATTGTTTTAAGTTTGCCACCAAAACAAACAATTACCAAAAAAGGTCGATTTCTGTAATTTTTTTTTTTCGTTTTGTGTAATAATATTTGTCATGGCTAATTGTTCTCTTATACAATCCTAATATAAAGTGTTTTAAAATTGTTCTAAAACAAAAAAAAAAGCGTTTCAAAGATTTATGGATCATCTCTATTAAACTTAAGGTCTCAGGGAGTAAAGGGTAACATTTTATACAATCTGGAGACCAAAGAAAGAACCAATCATATTTGTGATTACTTCAAGAATAATTATTTGGGATTATATGTATAAGGTATTTACATCTATTTCTTTGTCTGCAAAGGGTCTCCTTTCTTAAAGGAGAGATTGAAGTCGCTGGTTTTTGCTGATAACAACGTGATCCTTTGCAGAGCTAATTGACAAAGAATGTTCCGCTATAAGGTGCCAGAATACCCTAGTATCGGGGCAAATGATTAACTTGTTACATCAACAATTACTTGCAGCTCCTCTTTTTCTGTCAGAAATTAAAAACGTAATTAACAAAATCAATTCTAATTAAAACTTTTAGTTACTGCAGTGTAAAACTTTTACATGTTATAATTATTAAAAAAAATAAACTACAGTATAAAACTCTCACATGATATAATTTTTAGTTTAAAAATTTCAATTTTAAACACACTTCTTAAACATCTAAAAAAGGTCACAAGAAAAAGGTCACAAGAATAAAGGGTGACGCACGTCGGCGGAGAAAGTTCATCCACATGACATATGGATCCCTCACGAAGTGAGTGTGTTGCAGGAACACAGAGTAACTCATTTTAGGGGAGCTGAGTTCAACAAAATGATTATGTCCATGACAAGTATGTGGGATTGCCATCGATCATAGAAATAACAAGAAGTGCTTGGTGAAGGGGAGGACAAAGTGTGGAAGGAGTTGCATCTGTGGAGGAAGAAGCTCTTTTCGCCTTTTGGTTGGTGGGAAGTGTTGATTAAAGTCGTGGCGAAGGCTATCATCATTCATAGAGCAATGCCAATTGGCTCCAGAAAGTCCAAGGCTCGCACCACACAAAGATTAACCTTAATGAATAACAACAACAACACTAATAACTATAACAACAACAAAGATAAATTACACCCCGATATCTTTTTTTCTTTTATGGTATTAATGGATTGGTATCACAATATTTTGAAATACCAAACAGGCTACTAAAAAATAAATAAATAAAGTCCTCTAACTACGCTTAGGCACTTTTTTGAATGGAAAATGTCACTGCAACTAGAAAATCAATACAAACTACCTCAGATACTAATGAACAGGATCTATCCTCCGTTAATGATACAGGAACGACAAATAAGAGTTGCTACTAGAAAACATATCACAAGCTTGAAACAATAGGTTTTTATGAAATCTACCAATTCCCTATGCCTATTCTGTCAAAATCATTTGCCCATATTTTCGAGCAAGAGGTAGATGTGCCTGCAGAATCCAAAGTCAACAAGACTGAGAAGCAAAATATATATATATAACTTTGGTTGTGAAGATCAGAACAAGTTCGAAAGAAAATAAAAATGGCTTCAATGTTACCACATTGTATCTCTAGAAATTAGAACTTACATTTTTTATTGTTTGGCCATGTAATAAGGATATCCCCCCATTCCCATGGGGGTTGTTGGTGGAGGTCCAAAGGACTCTTTCTTTGAAGGGGCCGGTGGATATGGGACTTGAGGTTGCGTTTGGTATGGAGCAGGTGCTGCAGTAGGACTAGAGTACGAAGAATCTGGATAGTTTGCTACCATTTGAGGATAACCGTAGCCAACTGGCACAGCGCTATGATGTGCTTTTCCAGGGTGTGGATATCCGGCCCCCAGAGGGACAGCCATTGAATTCATTGATGTGGGTAGCTGTGTTTGGGCTGTTCTGCCCTTGTGGGAATCTGCAAGCTTCACAATAACAGTTCTCCCCTGCAATCAAAGAACATCAAATGATTCTTCTAGCAGGTTTTAGGAAATGGTACCAAGACAAACAAGTAACTTGACAAATCTAATTTCAAAACTCCCAATGAAGAATTATGATGAAGAGAAGGAATTCTAGGAAGCTAAAACTGTTGGAACTGATTGCGAAAGAACCATTAAGCCTTGGGCAAAGAGATGAATATTCCCAGATGAACCCCCATAAAAACTTACACAGATATGACAACTTACTAACTTCTTTTCAAGGGTATTCCAACCACACGTAGCCCTCGAGTGATTGTATCAGTAACTGTCATCAGTTTTATTATAAATAAACTAGAGATAGGACGAATTACTTACGCCGAGGCTTTTTTGTGGATCATCTATTGCCTTCCTTGCTGCCTCCACTGTCTTGTATGTAACAAAGCCAAACCCACTGCTCAAGCACGAATGATGACAAATGATTCCTCTTTATGGTTGACCAGGAAAAAAAATAGAAAAAGAAAACTTTTACAACAAAATATAGAAGCTCAATGGTAACAAACCGGGATTCATTAGTATCTTTGTCATATGCAACTGAACCTTCTTCTATTTCACCATGCCTTCCAAAGAATTTGAGCAGCATCTCACTTGTGACTTCTGGTGACAAGCCCCCGACGTAGAGCTTCCTCTGGGGAAGATCAGGGGTAGCACTTGCCCCAGTCAAACCCTCACAAGCTAAATTACAAACCGCCATTCGACCCTGAAAACCATAATACTCAAGTAACATGTAAAGAATTCACCATGCAACCAAGCATCTGAGTCTTAGGCTTGTTGAGGGTTAGGCACAATCAGATAGCGTGTCCAATGAGTTGATCAAACGCTTACATCAATTAGCTTGCTTGGTGCTCTCAATGCGTTCTGAGTTGACTCTATATTTTTGTAAGTTATGAAACCATAGCCACGTGATCTTAAAGTTGCTTTGTCATAAATCACAGCTCCTTCCTCAATTTCTCCATGCACTCTAAATGCCTGGAAACAAAAGCACCACGGTATAAACAATGTTAGAAACCTGAGTGCCCAAACTGTTCAAGCAGCGTAGTGCGGCATCAGAAGGAAGCCGGCAAATTCAAGTTGAGTTGTTTTCAACAAATTGCTTCTCTGCCTCTAATGCAGCATATGTTAATACAGAATGCAACAATGACAAGCATGACACGCAAAACACAATCAGCAATGCACTCACATCACACAAAGTTTCCGAAGTGGTATTCCAGGCCAAGCCACGAACAAAAAGCTTTCGATGGACAGGATCTGCACTCGCTACACTTTTAATTTTGTCCGCAATTGTAGGGTATTGGGAACCTCTTTATGCCTCAACATGCAAACAAACACACATGCACCACGTCAATCACACAACATACAATTTGGGAACAAGCATTTATGTCCTTCCTAACACAAGTCTCATAATCGGAAACATGGACAAAACCACAGCAACAAGCACTAAAACGCTTACAAGATTCAACACGCTCGACACATACACGCACACAAAAAATAAAAGTATACGAATTTCATTGTGACCTACACAATAACAGGCTACAGACATTTAAGGGGATTTCCTCTGGGGTCATTTACTATTTATAAGCTTGAAAATATATACCTTATATTTTGGATGCTCCCAATATTGTATCCTTTGATTCCAATTTTATATCGAATTTATTCATTCTTTAGGTCAAATGTTGATTATGACCGCTTAAAGGATGAATTTACCAGTTGAGATGTAGAGTGAAAAAGTTGATAATAAAGAGTATAATCATTAGTTAAATGGTCAAAACCAGTGTTGACTAAGAAAGAAGGTTCAAAGTACAATGTTGAGAATATCCAAAATGATACATTTTTTTTACAACCTTAAAATGTAGGGTATAAAACATTAATCACTTTTTTTTTTTTTTTGGGAAGTATCAAGCCTCAAGAAATTGAAACTTGCTTCAGAGGTTTACACTCAAAATGCTCTTAAAAATCCCGAATATAGCATTGGAATTTGCATCGAAACTGGACTTAGCTTTTATCTTAGATCTTTTAATTTTTTCAATAACTGGCCTTAGAAGCTTCAACAAAGTTCAGTTATGGTTTGGATAGCGTTTAGACTTCAAAAATCAAAACCATTCAGGGCACTCAAAATCTTTAACAGCAATTCTACTTTTACACATATATAAGTAAACATATATATTATTGTTAACTTGTCAAGATTATTTTTTCCACCATGTCCCGTAATCTTCATAGGTCTTTCTTTACTGTTTCTTGATATTCGATTTGACTACTTTTTAGCCAAAAAAAAAAAAAAAAAGATTCCAACTTTTTCCAATAACTATTTTCTTTCTAAACCTAAATTACACTCACAGGTTTGAAAACCTAGCGAAAGCATCAAAAAAAAAAAAAAAAAAACCCCAAAATCAGAACTAAAGCTCGATTCAAATAGATAGTCAGATTTGAAAACTAGAAATCAAACACAGAAATTCAAACTGAAAATTACCAAAAAGAAAAGAAAAGAAAAAAGGAAGAAGATAGAATAGAGAAAGTGAATGGAAACAACATACAGTTTAGCGAGAAGATCGACGAGCTGAGCCTTAGCCAGAGGGTCAAGAAGAGAACGCAACTGTTCCTCCGAAGAAGAGGTTTCGCCATTGCCCTCTGTCTCCTCCAGCTTCCTCTTCTTCAAGTCCTCCATTATTCTTCTTCTTCTTCTTCTTCTTCTTCTTCGTTGTCCTCTCGCCTCTCTCTCTCTCTCTCACTCTTTCTCTAAAAGTTTCTCGGCTAAAAGGACTGGCTGCGGCGAGCGCACGTGCGATTTTTATGAACTTCTTATCCCTCTCTTTCACGACAATAATTCATGTTTTTGGTAGTTGGGTTGGATGCTTTTTTATGGTCTTTTGTTAGGATAAATGAACATAATTTTTTAAAATTAGATACGCAGTCGTTTATTATTTATTGACAAAATTTTTTAAATTTATCAGTGTTAAATTTAATAAACTAGAATTTATAACTGAGTTTAACTGATAAACTTAAAAGTTTATTAGTGTTAAACTCGATAAATTTAAATTTATTATTGATAAATGATTATTTGTTTAATTTTTATTTTAAAATTATTTTTAAAAAGGTCATTTCTTCTATATCTCTTAATTTTTTAATTTGTTTATTTTATTAGTTGGGTTATTGACGCGGTTAATCCCT
Source organism: Artocarpus hirsutus (assembly GCA_946598075.1). Lineage (NCBI taxonomy): Eukaryota > Viridiplantae > Streptophyta > Magnoliopsida > Rosales > Moraceae > Artocarpus > Artocarpus hirsutus. Next base: position 26,635 of record CAMOHE010036730.1, read on the forward strand.
AAACTTTAAGCACGGTGATATTTTGAACCATATTAAATTAGCTCCTAATCTTTTTTTTTTATAGTTTTAGTCCTTGACAATAAAATTAACTATAGATATTTTATTGCATAATAACTCAAAATTTTACGAACAGAACTAGTTGTATGCAAATTTTCTCTTTGTTACTATTAAAATCCCAGAAAAACTATAGCATTTATGCCTACTTCAACTATTTATTATAAACTTTTTGGTTGTTCTGCGTTAAGGATGTGATTATCTGCTAAATTTTAGAGATTGATTGTCAATTTTAGTGTGAAGGACCAATATTGTAACAATACAAAAATTCAAAGACTAATTTGTCAAAATCAAGAGTTCAAATACCAAAATGTCAATATGTTTAAAATTTAAGGATTATCAGTGCCAATTATCTTTATTAGTTTTGTGGACAGAATATCAGACAAACGACAGTCAGCAGAAATATATATGCATGTATATATGTACATGTATACATATATATAAATTTGTAGATGTTAGGATCTACACAATCAAACAATCAAGAAAATTAATATGAGAAAGAAAAATATTGAAAACGCTAATTCAAAACTACTATTTAAACCACACAATTTAAAACTCACAGTTTAAAATATAAAATTCTAAACCATACCCCTTTGAATCATGCAGCAAGCGGACCCTTAACAGTTTTGATGGCATGTTTTTAATATTAATTAGTCATTACATAACAACTAAATATATAACAAATGATTAAATATTAAAAAAATAATAAAATAAAAAACTTTATTCCAAGGCTATTTACATAATATTGTCCATATAACTTTTGATGTGTTATATTTTTAGTTATTAATCTTGATGGTTTTGCTTTGGAACTGTTCTACGTCATATGACTAATATGCAAATATGTACAACAGCACACCATCTTCAAATACTCATGCGCTCAGGCCTCTGTTAAGAGAATAACAGGGTGTTTCTACTTGCTTTTATTTTCTTTTTTGCAATCTGCTTCATCAAGTAACTCCGAATTGTTTCAAGGAGTGTGATGATAGGCTTGTCT
>CAMOHE010036732.1:0-20814 GCA_946598075.1 Artocarpus hirsutus
TGTTGAGCCTTGACTTGTAGTCTAGAGAGACGCGAACCAAGAACCACAGATAGGAAGACGCCACACCTAGAATTTGCAAGAACACTTAAACTCTAGATGATAAGTCAGTTTATTGAACGCCACAAGATTAATCTTGATAAGTTCAAAGAGTCTTCTCAAGAAAATAAGAAGAACGCAAGAAAGTCTCACCAAAAGTCGTGAATAATGATTTGATTTATTAAAATCGAAATAACAAAGTGTTTACAATTATATAGGAATGATTTTCAGCCCAAAAGAATCCCTAATCAATGTTGACTTAGAAAATCCCTTAATTGGCACTTTCCCATGCGAAATTACGCCCTAAAAACATAAAAGGAAAGTAGCTAATTTTATCCCTTAAAATGCACCTAACCTAATCTAGAAAAAGGGAAAATATCTAGGTTTGTTTTCTTGCCTAACGAATCCGAGTTTGGCAACTAAGAAATCATGAAAATTACATTAGAAAGATAATTTGATGACGAGACTTGAACATGATGACATGGCACCCACGTATGGATCCAAAATGGGAAGTTTGCCCCACAATCTACTGGAATCATGTGCTATCATCAATGTGAATCTTTGAAAACCTTAATCATAGTGACTATTCTCTCTTGTGATTGATTTGGGCCCATATCGGGGCTCCATTTATGTGACATGTCACAAACTTGTTGAATGAGCCCGTTCAATGCTTCCTTGAATCGCTTGGCCTTAGATCTTATGATTGGACCACTTGAATGGCTTAAGGGATCATGAACATGGCTCCTAACTTGTATAGCTCCACTGCATGCATCATATAGAGACGTTTCTGTATGTCATTCGCTACAAGCAAGGTAAAGAAAACGTCGTTGCCGATGCGCTTTCTCGCAAGTATGTCTTAATCTTAACTCTTAATGCTAAACTACTGGGTTTTGAACATATTAAAGAGTTATATGCTGATGACCATAACTTTAGCACTGAGTATCAAGCTTGTGAGAGATTTGCTAGTGGTAAGTACTTTAGGCATAAGGGATACTTGTTTCGGGAGAATAAATTGTGTGTGCCTAATTGTTCATTAAGAGATTTGCTAGTGAGAGAATCCCATGGGGGAGGATTGATGTGACATTTTAGAGTGATGAAAACTTTAGCGGTGTTACAAGAACACTTCTATTGGCCACATATGAAACGAGATGTTGGGAGGCTTTGTGGTAGATGTGTAACCTGTAGGCAGGCTAAATCAAGAATGTAGCCCCACGGTTTGTACACTCCTTTACCAATACCTAGTGAACCCTGGACTGATATTTCGATGGATTTTGTGTTAGGTTTGCCGAGGTCTAAACGGGGAAAAGACTCGATATTTGTGGTCATAGATAGGTTTTTCAAGATGGCACATTTTATTCCATGCCACAAGATAGATGATGCTTCCAATGTTGTTGTTTGTTCTTTAGGGAAATTGTAAGACTTCATGGTATGCCTAGGACAATTGTTTCTGATAGGGATGCAAAGTTCTTAAGCTACTTTTGGAAGACTTTGTGGGCTAAGTTAAGGACTAAGCTATTATTTTCGACTACTTGTCACCCTCAAACTGATGGTCAAACAGAAGTTGTGAATCGAACCTTGTCAACTTTGTTGTGGACTGTCATTAAAAAGAACATCAAAACTTGGGAGGAGTGTTTACCACATGTTGAGTTTGCTTATAATCAATCTGTTCATTCTGCTACTCAATTTTCACCGTTTGAAATTGTTTATGGTTTTAATCCTTTAACTCCTTTGGATTTAATGCCATTACCTTTGTCTGAGCGTGTGAATTTAGATTGAAAAAGAAAAGCTGACCTTGTTAAGCAGATACACGAGAAGGCAAGACTCAACATTGAGCAAAGGACTAAGCAATATGCTAAACAAGCCAACAAAAGGCGTCACAAGCTTATCTTCGAGCCTGGCGATTGGGTGTAGTTGCACTTATGCACGGAACAATTTCAGAACAAAGGAAGTCCAAGCTGTTGCCTAGAGGGGACGGTCCTTTTCAAATACTTGAAAGGACCAATGATAATGCGTACAAGCTAGACTTGCCAGGTGAGTATGGTGTAAGCGCCACATTTAATGTTTCTGATCTAAGTCCTTTTGATGCAGGCGATGATTTGAGGACAAATCCCTCTCAAGAGAAGGGGAATGATGAGGACATCGGTAGCGCAAACAAGAGCACGTGGGATGAGACATATTTAGATCCAATTCAAGTTCCCATTGGTTCGGTTACAAGAGTTCGTGTGAAGAAGTTCAAAGAAATGCTTATTGGGCTTATTCAAGCATCTTGGGTTCAAGCTATCGCATGGAGGCCCATTGAGGGAATTGCATGTGACATCCAGACCAAAAAATGTGTGATTTAAGTTCTAAAAGGGACCGAGTAATTATATGGCTGCAAATAAATCAAGCTACTTTCCATTTCAGTTACTTTTCCAATTTAAGGCGACAAGTGGCAAGAAGAATCAGCTATTTATCTATTTATTGTCTAGTCTCCTGTTTTTAGAAACATGTGTTTTTTATTTCATATTATTTTAAGGCTTTTAAACCATTTAGGGCACTTACCTTATTTGTTTTAATTTGGGCATTTTTTTTGGCTAGTAATTGATTTGCCCGAAATTCCATGGGCAATTAGGAGCTAAAAAATCGCAAAGGAGAAACTATTATATATTGTAACAAATTTCATTCAATGGTAATCAATTTTTACACACAATTTGAGGTTTAATTCTCTTCGGTTCCTAAAAGAACTATTCAAACTTATCGAAAAATTTTGTGGCATTTATAGACTTATCAATCAGTCTGTCCATAGCTGATTATGGCATCCTCACACACCAAGGTTCGTGCTTCTTGTTGGGCATCGGGTCATGGTTCCATACTAAACTGATTTGGAATTCAATCTTGGAGACCAATTTTGGTTAGGGTCGCGTCAGTTCTTGGCGGGGTTTGTATCAGCAAGGATATTTCAAAATACACCAATTAGATTGTGCCATGTGTATAAGGATAACTGACACTTGCGTTTTCTCAAGGAAGGGTCATGATGGTCGTGTGAGGGAAAGGTTTTAGTTTAAAGGAAGTAACATGGGCCTAGGATGAAAAGTTGACCATTCAGTTCATTTGATCCACTCCTATTATCGCCTAAGGAGTGGGGACTTAACTATTGGGGTTTGATTTGATAAGCAAAAATCATGGATTGAAGGCCCAGCATGAGAAGCCCCGTTTATGGACGAAGCGAATCGACCCCACTAGAGTGATCAATTCAAGCTTGATTGATGTTATTGAGTTCATCAACCAAGTATTGGTTCAATTGGAGGGTTCGATTGGTTCGATGGCTAATGGATCAATTAAAGTCTCTATTCAATTCGCTTGGGATGGACTTGTGCATTTGTTACTATTGAGAAACTACCAAGTATTGGTTTGTTAAGATTGACGAAATGGATTCAAATTTGATAGAATATGGAGTTGCCTACTAATTCAAGTAGTAGAACATATAAACGTGATCTGAAACTTTCACCCAATAAGAAGATGGCACATGTCCCACTACTTTTAGGCATCTCCAAACCCGCTCTTTTAACTTGCAGACGCCCATGATTCCATCATAGACCTTTATAAATAGAGGTTGGGAGCTTCATTGAGGGCATCGACATTCTCATATACCGAAACTCCACAAAAATAGTTCCAGACACTTAACTTTAAGCAAATCCCCTATTTTAAAATCCTAACACAAGTATTTTATGCCCAGTTCATACTATAGTGAAGAGCAACATTGGACATGGGTCTATATACAGAGTGAACCACTCTAAATCTGGTGTTTGGTATCTTTATTTTTTGTATTAATTTTCTTATTTTGGTCTTGTTGATTTGATTCTATTTTAGAATCTTATTGTGAAAGCTTGTTAAGACCAAATAGTAGTAATTTGAGGGCCTAAATTACTCGAAGAAAATTAACAACTATTTATTCTAACTTGATTAAATTTAGTTATAACCAAATTATTTGACCAAAAATGTTAATGAATTTAATTTTTATTCTATGCTAATTTATATATTAATTGTAAATATTTTCAATCATAAAAAAGACTTGAAATTTACAGTAAAATCATTGCCTTAAATATTTAAATTACAATTTTAATTCTACGATTTTCTAGGGCGTTACAGTGTTGCTCACTTTCATATTTTGTTTGTGTCTCTAATATGCTAAAGTTGGTTTTTAGCGGTGTTGGGATCTTTGTGCTATAGGTCTCTTGGTCTCAATTAAACCGGCCAGTCATTCGCATCAAGCGTCCTAATAATATGGGAATATTTGAGTCACTATTAGTAAGTGCATCTCTTTAAGATGAAATATAATTACATTTCCCTAAAGAAAAACCCAGGTAAATCTCAGAAGAAATTTATAAGAAAATATTATTGAAACTTGAAATTCAAAGAAAATAATAAAAAAAGTGCATTATTGTTCATAATTTTTTAGGCCATGTGAATTGGTAGATGAAAAAACTTATCAACCGTGCATTATTGTTCATAATAAGGGAGACTATTTCTTATAGTTTTCAAAATGATAAAGCTACAAAATATACTAACGCGGAAATGAACCTTGTAGAGTTGACAACAGATCTTACGTTGATGCCTTGAATTTCGTAGTAGGACCCTAATGTTGGAGACCAAGTACAATTTTGGTTCTAGTTGACCAATTTTGTGACATTTTAATGAAAGGACAATGACAATTGTGTTTACGTGGACAAAAGGGAACGTGTAGTTGTAACATTAAGCACTTTCGAAGTATGAAAACTCATTATCATATAAATATGTGCTATAATCTTTGTGTGTGTCTATTGGGTAGTTTATGAAAAATACCATGACATTATTTTATATATCTTTTCAAGTTAATTATTTTTAAGAAAAAATTAGTATAGGTCAAGCTCCAAATCTTAGGTTGGTGACATGGAAAATTAATTTAGATAATCAAATTAAAATCAAGGTTGAAATCTCAATTGAACAAATATACAAATAAATTCTAAGGAAAGAAATTAATTAAAGGGATTTATAAATGAAATTAAAAAAAGAGACAATTTTTAGGAGATATTCATGAAAAATAAACCGAAACACAAAGCTAATATAAGAAAACATCCAAAAAACGTTCAAAGTTCTACACAGCTCAACACTAGAATAGAACTAAAATATGAATTCCAACCGAGATTTAGTTTAGTTTTAAAAAAAATTGGTGAGGATAAAATATAATTGAATTAAAAACTAACATAACATAGAACCAATTTAGTGCATACCAAGTTAACCAAAACACCAAATTAATTGGAAAGCATCAAATTATAAATTAGAGTTCCGCCGTGACATGATTCGGGACCCCAAACGTCTTAGTCTTGGTAGACATAATTCAATTGTAGAAAATAGCAGAAACATACATCAAACTACATTCCAATAGGAATTAAAATGAAGTGCATGAAAATAAAATTAATTATTACATGCCTTGAAATGGAAATACAACTAAATAACAAATGAAACTAACAATGAGCTCATGAGCTCTGCAAGCTACACTGGTCTACACTCTACTTGACGGCATACTCAGATGTTCCTGGGTAGGGAAAATATTTGAAGGCTGGAAAAACTATGAGTTGAAAGGCTCAATATGGTGAATATTTAAGCAAAGTAATAAACATATTGAATTAAAATAATAAAAATCTTAGAAGGCTTACTAGCTCAATAGTTATAGCATGATTTAAATCATAAATGAATTACTTCTTACATTAGAGCACTATATAACACCTCTGTAGTGGCCCGGTCTGGGTTTTGGGTCCTACTCCCTAGATCACCCTCTTCACGAATTGAATGTCTAAATGCTCTAACCAGACACTCAATGAATAAGAATCTGAGCTTTGGAATTCTTAACTTCTAATCTAGTACAAACAAAGAATGGAAGCTCGGAGTAGATGACTACCCAGGTTCACATTGTTTTCAAATTTTTTCAAAAATCATTTTTTGATATAATCTTATTAACTTCATACAGTCGTTAAAACAATTTAAGAATAAACACATAAGACCAAAACATTTAAAACAAGGCTCTTAAAGAAGGGTAATATATCCCTATATCCGTATGTTCTCCGATTCATACGATATCCAAGAAACTTATATCCGAGTCCATGCGATATAAATCTTTAAGCAGCAACATATATTCATGGATTTAAGCATACTCAAAACATCATAAACTAGATAAGCTCACGGATTCTAACATTTCAAATCCCGGATTCAATAAATTACCAAAACTACACAAAAACCCTTAAAACTAACACGCACACGTTTAACACCTTAAAACTCAGATTGTAGTGTAAGAATATAAACAAAAACTCCATCATCAAGACTCAGATTCATAAAGGGCATGCTCAAATTTCAGATTTTAAGTTTGGGTACCAACCTCGAATCTTTTAAGAGAAAGTGCTAGAGCTTGAGGAATCTGAGTTCTTCGTTTCAGGGATGATCAATATGTGAGGCTTAATTTTTCTGAGTTAGAGAGAGTAAGAGACGGGTAAGAGAAGGAAGAGAGAGGGTGAATGTGAATTGCTCGTCTGATTTTTGTCTTGGTCTCTAGAAATGGGTGAAAGCAGCCCATATGGGGGACGAACTCTGATATGGGAAAGTGTGTTGATCAGGTATAAGAAATTGAGACCAAGTATTTTTAGAACGCAAGCAGGGGAATCAAGCGAAGGAGGGAGTATTTCTAGTTAGGCATGTTTGGAAATTGAAAGGATATGCAGTGGCAAAGTGGTAATTAAGTGAAAGTGGGAATGATTAAGAGATTTAAATAATTAGACTAGACTTTTTATGTAGCACAAGAGTTGTTCTATGGGCACTTATGTTAATTTAACATTAGAATATGATATCTTAAGTGTTGTTATTATTTTAAGTAAATTAACTTTTTGTTCAATAGTGTCACAGGTGACGGCTATGAGGGATCGATGTACTTGGGATGTTTATGTCAAAAATAATATTAAGCTTAATGTATTTATTTTTATAGAGTTTCAACTTACTTTAAAGTTATAATCTTTATAACGCTTAAGAGTTATGTATGCTCTAGAGTTATGTGCTTCCTGAAGACAAGAATTTTCTAGCATATTTTCTTAGATTTATAATATTTATATGTCATGATAATTACATGTGTAACACTTTTTATTGTGGTGTTAAGAAACTAGATAATATAAAGTGTCCAAAAGAATAATGTGTATAGTAATATTTTTTTTGGGGTCATAGGTGCAAACATTAATGTTGTAATAACTAATTATGTATTATGATTTAATTACATTACGTTATATTATATTATATCATATTATATTAATTATAAGTATATAAACAAAAACTTTTAAACAAAAAGAAAAATTAATGACACTTGCCGTGGGAAAAAAAAGGAAACAAAATAAGAAAAATAAAAAGGAAGCCTAATTAGATTAGGATTACATTCATCTAATAAAAAAAGAGAAAGCTAAATTAACTTAGGATTAGTGTTTTCTACACTCATCTAATCCCTTCTCTTTCATAAACCTATAAATATACCTTTAAGCTACCAAACTCTTTATTCTATTCATTCTCTTCATTCTTAATTCCTAGCCAAAGAAAATTCTCTCTCTTACCCCCTCTCAAGTTCATGTTCATAAGCCTCCATCATCTCTCTAATTCTCAAAGCCAAGAATTCATTACTCTTATTCTCTTTCATGCCAAAGTAAAAGGAATTCTTTTTGGTGATTTTATTTATAAGTCTTCGTATTTTGTTGAAGAAAACATAAGAATTTAAGGTATGGTTCAAAAGTTTTCATGGTTTTGAATTTTTATGATTGATATATATAATTTTATGACAAACTTCGTTAAAAATTTTTTCTTTTATATTATGAATGTCAATGCATGTGTGTTTGTATGAAAAGTAAATTATTTTGTTTATTACTTTGATTATAACAATGCTATTTTATGGTTGAATGCATTTATGTTCACATGATATCATGAAATTTAAGGAAAATAAGGTTTTGTTATTGGAGTGTGATATGAGAATTTTAGGGTTTTTGATTAGTCAGCAAGGTTGCTGGTAATATTTAAAATCAAATAATTAATTTTATTTTGCTACAACTTTTGGATATGATATGTATATACATGTTACAAATGTCTAGATTTTTTTATAAATTTTGTTCAAAATATTTTTAGGGTTTTGAGCTTTCAATCAAATATTGTTCATGACTTTTTATTTGCTAGTAGATTTATATTTGTGTATTGTAGAGTCTGTTATATTAGACAAAAAGCATCTTTTGATACTGTAAAAAATTATAAGTCATTGTTAACACATTAACTAAATTTTTATAAAGTTTTAGCTTCATATCCTTATTATATTTTAAGATAAAATTCATTGATTGCTAAGTACTTAATGGTTATACCTGTCTACCTGATGTGCTCTATATAATTCCTTAGATAATAAATCATACTTTTAAATGTGTTTTGCATGATTTATTATTTTTCTAGCTTTTGCTTAGTCATATAAAAATTTCAAAAGCATATCATGCATATTTGATTTTATAAAATAAGTTGAATGAAACATGTTAGCTGTTCAACATGCTGGTGTTAATATTAACTCTAAATTTGAACATGTGCTTTGAATTATTCTAAATTTATTAGGAGCGAAATTTTGCATATATTATGATTTATGTGTTTATTGTATATAGTAATTTTTATAAATTATTTTATGATATAAATAATTTAATCCATAACTTTTAATTAGGACTACTCACTGCCCAGACTTTGCTTGCAGATTTTGTAGTCTTCACTTTATGATTTATTTAAATTATCAAACGAAAATTTATGGCTAAAGAAAAATCTTAGCATTATTTATGTGTTAGCATTATTCCTACAAATTTTCATGCTCTTATTAGATATAAATTGAAAGACATAAGCTGATGAATCCATGAAGGTTAGTTAGTTTTTATGACTGATAAATTTACTTAAATATCTTGAAAATTGGAAAAAAGTATTTTAGATTAATTTTTTCAATAGAATAAAATTTGAGTGAAGTTTATATATGTTCACTATGTTATAGAATAATTCTTACAATTTATTCATGCCTATAAGCTGAGATTAATTTCTTTAAGTGACCAATGATCAAGTTTTTTGCCTTTATGTTTCTTGATTCTAAGTGCATGTTTATAACTCAACGATGCTTTATTTTATCAAGAAATATGTATGATGACGTAACATTGTATTAAATGATATCATAAACGTGAATATTAACTTCATATATTATATAAATGATTGATGTGGACACTCCAAAGGATGAGCACACCGAGAACCGCAATAACATCACCCGATTTAAGGTTTAGTAAGCAAGCAAGTTAAGTAAGTACATTCACACCTATAACATAATAAAAATTTATGAAACAGTCTTGAGAATATGTTTTATGATAATTTTTAAGTTTGTTTTTACATAATATTCTCATGAAAACTCTGGTTGCAACAAGAAGGTTTAACGGATATTTCAATGATGAGGTATGTTAAAAGTATTTCTATATATATATATATATATATATATAAAGTATATCATTTAATTAAGAGTTACACACCCCATATTTATGTTTGTCCTGCTAAGTGGACTTATACATTTGGTATGGGATTGGCTACCTCACTTCTCTCATACAAATATATTTATATTTATGGTGTAATACTTGGGCCCCTAAAGATATAATAGTTGATGTCTTAATAAGGAAGTTTAAATGAAAAGATATATTCTATATAAACTTGTGCCTCATGCATTACTATGATTATGATTACAATGTTATGTAATTATTTTTATGAAATGTTTTATGTTATGAGATAGGAATGTACACTTACTAAGCTTATCCTTACTTAGTTTATATCATGTGCAGATAAGGATAAGATGCAAGTTGACTAAGATGGAGGACATGGATGGGCATGTGTGCAAGGAGTTTTGGATTGGAAATAGAGTATGCCATGAAAGGAATTTAAACTCATACAAAATTTAACGTATTATGTTTCACATTTTATATGTTTGAGACTCAATTCTATTTATGTTATGTTCTTTTGAACTTATATTTTATTGAATGTAATTTAGTATTTTAGATTTTTAGCTTCTTAGGTTATTTGTTAAAGAATGTGCTATATAGTTCATTTCTTCATAATTAGTCTAAGTTAGTTGTTTAATTAGAAGTTAAGAGTGCTTGTATTATATGTGTGAGTTTGTTATATTGTTCAATATTTGTTTTTGTAAACTAAGTTTTCTATAGGTTATCGGTTGCTTGAATGCCATAGGCGTTCCATCGGGCTAACCAAGATGAGAGAAGCAAATCCGATAAGTTGTTTTAAAAGAAAAATACATGCATGTATTTCTTGGGATGTTTCTCTAAATGTTGTTGATTATTATGAACTTTTATCAATAATTATTAAGTTTAATGGGAAAAGCAACATTCCTTGTGGGGTTCGTAAGGGACGTTACACCATGGGTACCCAAAAGAAGAAAGAATTGTTGAAAGAAAACTAACAAAGAAGATGTCTGATTGCTTTCTTATTAAATGTTTATGTTCATGCATTAATTTTTGCATATTGAGCCTTTAGCTCATTATAGTTCTTATGATGTAGGTGAGGATGTATAGGGTTAGGGGTTGACTAGGTATCCAAAGCTGCTAGACAGATATTTAATCACATGCCATATATTGGATAAGCTTTTGAAGCATATTTTGAACTCTGTTATGTAAAAATTAGCAGCTCTATTATGGTTTTGTAAACAGACATGTTACTAACTCTGGATGTAATAATATACTCCACATTCCATTTCTAAATATATTATATGTTGTAAATAAGAAAATGAATGAAACAACAATTTTAAAACTTTTTTGTAATGAAATGAATGTTTTAAGTAAACCATAACATTTATAATATAAATGAAAGATTATAACTCTTTATCCTAACTAAGAAGGCTCTCCATGAGCTTATTAGTTAGCTTAGAAAGTATTACAAGTTTTTACAATATTTTTCAAATCACTAACTTTTCTTTGGTTAAACTAGGATGTTTGACACAAGAAGTAGAACAATGGCATAATTAAAACGTGGGCCATAAGTTTAAACAAGCATTTTCAATTCACTTTTGTTTTTATAACTAAATCAGTGTATTTTCACAAAGTAGTGAAAACAAAGGGTGCTTAAAAAGTGAGCCATGAGTTTTAACAAAGTTTTCTATGACTAAATTATTATGTTTCATAGAAGAAGTAAATCGTTGTCATGCTTTAAAATGAGCCTTAAGTTTTAACAAATTTTTTCATTTTAATGTTTTTTCTATGGTCTTTGGAAGGCATGTAGCAAACGAATAAGGATTGTCGAAGAACTTGCCTTCAAATAAAGTGGTAATAAATCTAAATATGCTTAGTACGAGCATACATAATGGGATTGCAGTGATGTAAGTAGCACTAAAATTTTCACAGATGATTAATGGTAGGGATGAAAGTTTGATGCAAAGCTCATGGAGGATAGACTCAATCAATCCACTAGAGTTCAATGGCAGCATTGGCAAGGGCATGATATTCATATTCGGCATTAGACTAAGACGATTTTTGCTTGGAAGATGACCATAATATCAAATTAGGACCAAAAAATGCAATAGCCACACGTGCTTTGTCTATCATCAAGACAGCTCGCCTAATTTACATCAATAAATAGAGTTTGAGAAGAATATGAACATGATTGTAGAGAAAGACCAACATGAGAAGTAGCCTTGAGATACCGAAGTATTCATTTAGTTGCTTGCCAATGAATGGAAGTAGAAGCATGCATAAATTGACATACTTTATTTACTACAAAACTAACATCAGGATGTGTAACAGTGCAGTATTAAATGGCTCCGATGATGCAATGGTAGAAAGTGGGATCTCTAAATGGTTCTCCATCACAAAGAGAAAGCACAACTAATGAGGCCATTGGAGGTGCAATATGTTTGCAGTTAAGCATTTCAACTTTGTGTAATGGGATAGTGTACTTTGATATATGTGAAAGGAGCCATGAGATTGGAGAACTTGTATGCCCAAGAAAAATGATAATTCACTAAGATCTTGAACAAAAAAGTGCTGATGTAAAGTGCTAATGATGTTCGAGATAACGTGAGTGATACAAACCCGCCAGTAAGATGACGAGACCCTTGAATCAAATAAGTGTCCAAGATTGTTTAGAAACAAGTTTGTATGAAACCGCGACCTATTGCTTATAGTGAAGAACCTTCATATAAAAAAGACACCAAAATCAATTATGGAACAATTGATTGATATGTTAAAGGTAAGCGCCACAGAAATTTTGATAAGTTCAAAAAGTTCTCAAAGAAGCAAAAAGAATTTTAATCTCACAAAGTATGAATAAAATCTAAATTGTATTTCATTTCATTTCATTAAGTCAATGGCTATTTATAAACTAAATCCTAGATAATCAACCATTAAAAAAACTCCTATTCCTATAAAGGAAACTAAAAATCAGGCAATTACAAATTAGGTAACTAGTATGCGCCTACATAGAAAAGGAGACTTACAAACCTAGTAACTTTTATAGCGCCTATTCTAAATGGAAGCTACTCAAATTGAATAAGGAAACTTCTCAAATTAGAAGGAGGAAACTTTTCAAATTGGAATAAGGAAAATAACTGAAAAAGGAAACTTGTTTGAAAAGGGAAACTAGTTTGGAAAGGGAAAGTAATTAAAAAGGGAAACTTCTAGCTGAATCTTAAGTTGGTAATTGATGTGTGGAAACTTCTTGAATATTGAATTGGTAATTGGTGTGTATTCCTTATTTATGCTGAATAAGAAAGGCATGATCTTGAAGTAAGAAAGAAAAGTATTAATCCACGACTTGAATCTTGGTAAACCACACTTGTTGTGGGCTTTTTTCATCTTCATTGAGCCTGCACAAATTTGTCTCAGTCCAAATATTTTGAATATGCCCATTAAGATTGTCATTGAACCTTTTAGCTCTAGCCCTTGTAACTAACCCGATTGGAAATTGAATAGGATCAATACTCTGTATTAGGTGTGAACTCATTGTTCCCCTCCTCTTGCAAAGAATTTGTCCTCAAATCATCACCTGCATCAAAAGGACTTAAATCAAAATACTAAAAGTAGCACTAACATTATACTCACCTAGTAGATCCAATTTATATGCCTTGTCATTGATGCGCTCCAAGACTTGAAAAGGTCCATCCCCTTTTGGAAGCAAGTTAGAATGCCTTTGTGCTAGAAATCTTTCCTTTTGCATGTGCAACAAAACCCAATCTCTAGGTTTAAAGATTAATTGCATGCACCCTTTGTTAGCTTGCTTTGCATATTGCTCTCGTTTTTGCTCAATGTTGAGCCTTGCTTTCTCATGTATCTGCTTAACAAATTCAGCCCTTTTCTTTCCATCTAAGTTAGCATGTTCAAATAAAGGTAATGTTGATAAATCCAATGGAGTTATAGGATTAAAGCCATAAACAATTTTAGATGATGAAAGCTTAGTAGCAGAATGAATAGTACGATTATAAGCAAAATCAACATATGGTAAATACTCTTCCCATGTGATATGAACCCCACCGACTAACACGATGAGACCTGACACCAAATCTAGAATCGAACCCCTAATTGCTTAAGACACACGTTTGTTGAGCCTTAACCCGTAATCTAGTAAGACATGAACCAAGAACCACGGATAGGAAGACGCTACACCTAAAATTGCAAGAACTCTTAAAACTCTATAGGATACATCAATTTGTTGAAAGCCACAAGTTTGATCTTGATAAGTTAAAGAGTCCTCTCAAGAAAATAAGAAGAACACAAGAAAACCTCACCAAATTTGTGAATGATAATTTTTATTTCCTTCTCTTAAAAAAACAAAGTGTTTACAAATATATAGGAAACAATTTTTAGCCCAAAACCCCCCCAAGCGAATGCTAACTTGGAAATCCCTTAATTGGTGTTTTTTCTCACATGAAATTAGGCCCTAAAATCTGACTTTGCTAGCTATAATCCCACAAAAATAACAAAAAAGGGAAGTAGCTAATTTCATCCCTTTAAATGCACCTAACCTATTCTAGAAGAAGGAAATTATCCGGGTTTGTGTCATGCCTAACAAAACCAAATTTGATAACTAAGAAAATATGAAAATTACATCAAAAAATAAATTGATGACAAGGCTCGAACTTAATGACATGGTGCCCATGTGTCGATCCAAAATAAGAAGGTTTCCCAAAATTACAAATCTGCCCCACAATTTATTGGAATCATGCACCATCATCAATGTGAATCTTCTAGAACCTTAATCATAGTGACTAGGCTCTCTTGAGACTGATTTGGGCCTATGCCAAGACTCCATGTATGTGACACATCGCAAACTTGTTGAATGAGCCCATTCAATGCTTCCTTGAAATACTTGGCCTTAAATCTTGTGATTGGACCGCTTGAATGGCTTAATGGATCACGAACATGACTCCTAACTTGTGTAACTCCATTGCTTGCATCACCAAGTATTGATGTTCTTTTTAATGATGGCCCTTAACAATGTAGATAAAGTCCAATTAACTACCTCAGTTTGACCATCAGTAGAAAATAATAATTTAGTTCCTAACTTACCCCACAAGGTCTTAAAAAAGTAACTCAAAAACTTAGTATCTCTATCTAAAACAATTGTTCTAGGCATACCATTTAATCTTGAAGAACAAATCAACAAGATGAGAAGCATCATCAGTTTTGTAACATGGAATAAAATGTGCCATCTTAGACAATCTAACCACCACCACGGAAATTGAATCTCTACCTTGTTTAGACCTAGGCAAACCTAACACAAAGTCCTTTGAAATATCAATTCAAGATTCACTAAGAATGGGCAATGGTGTGTATATACAATGGGATTGCACACTGAATTTTGCTTGCCTACAAGTGGCACATCTGCCACAAATTCTCTCAATATCTCTTTTCATGTGTGGCTAATAGAAGTGTTCTTGCAAAATAGGTAAGGTTTTAGTAACTCCAAAATGTCCCATTAACCCTCCCCATGGGATTCTCTTACTAACAAATCACGCAAAGAGTAATTAGGCACACATAACTTATTTTCTCAAAATAGAAATCCCTCATGCCTAAAGAACTTACGCACTATGTTTTGTTCACATGCTCAAAATCCTCACAAAAATATTGGTCTAAAGGATACAATTCTTGAATGTGCTCAAAACCAAGTAATTTTGTATCAGTGGTAGAAATTAATGCATATCTTTGAGAAAGTGCATCTGCTACTATGTTTTCCTTACCTTGCTTGTTTCGAATGACATATGGAAATGTCTCAATGAGCTCTACCCATTGTGCATGTCTCTTATTCAACTTCTATTGGCCTCTCAAATGCTTAAGCGACTCAGGATCGGTGTGAATCATAGATTCCTTAGGCCAAAGGTAGTGTTGCCATGTTTCCAACTCCCTAACCAATGCATACATCTCCTTCTCATGTGTTGGGCAGTTTAAGGCTGCCTCACTTAGCTTTTCACTAAAATATGCAATGGCATGCCCTTTTTTCATTAGAACAGCTCCAATACCTAGTCTCGAAGCATTACACACAATCTCAAATGTTTTAGTGAAGCTAGGTAAAGCAACCAAAGGTGCATTCATCAATTTCTCTTTAATCAAATTAAATGCTTTTTCTTGTTCATCACTATATTTGAAACCAACGATCTTCTTAATGACTTCGGTAAGTGGTGCGGCAATGCTACTAAAGTCTTTCGCTAACCTTCTATAAAAACTAGCGAGTCCATTAAATCTACGAACATTACTTACACCTTTAGGACTCAACCACTCTAGAATTACATAGATCTTCTCTTCATCAACCTATATTCCTTGCGCACTCACAAGAAAACCAAGAAACACAAGCTCATCAGTGTAAAAGGTGCACTTCTTCAAGTTACCATATAACTTCTCTTTTCTAAGTACATTCAAAACTGAATTTAAATGTACAAGATGTTCATCCATGTTTTTTCTATAAATGTGAATATAATCAAAATAAAATATCACAAATTTACCTATTAAAGCATGTGAGACATGGTTCATTAATCGCATGAAAGTATTCATTGCACTAGTTAATCCAAACAGCATAACTAACCAAACCATATTTTGTTTTAAAGGTAGTTTTCCATTCATCACCTCTTTCATTCTAATTTGATGATATCCACTTTTTAAATCAATTTTAGAGAATACACATGCACCATACAACTCATCTAATATATCATCTAAGCGAGGAATGGGATGATGATACATTACCATTATATTGTTGATTGCTTGGCAATCAATGTACATCCTCCATGTCACATCCTTCTTAAGAACCAAAATCACCAAAAAGGCGCACGGACTCATGCTTTCTCTCACATACCTTTTTTCCATTAATTCTTTGACTTGTTTTTGTAGCTCCTTTGTCTCCTTGGGATTACTACGATAAGCCGGTCGGTTTGGAATGGTAGCATTGGGAACAAAATTATTTGATGTTCAATCCCTCAAATAGGCCGTAAACCTTATGGAATTTCTTTCAAAAAGATATCATCATATTCTAGCAAAAGAGAATCAACAAAACTAGGCAAAGATGTGTTAAGTTGGTTAGCGTTTATAAACGCCTCTTTGTACAAAAGTATAATCATTGGCTGGTTTAAAAGCAACGCCCTTTTAATTTCACTCGCATTTACGTAGAAATTTATTTTTCTCTTTGCTTTTCTCTCATTGGCCAAATCAACTCTTTCTTTTTCTCCCGCAATTTCTTGGCCTTTCACTCCTTTTCTTTAAGATTTTCATTTGCTTTCTTTTTTTTTAACTCTTTTTCTTTTGATCATTCTATCTCTTTTGATCACTCTCTTTTTGTAACCTTACTTGATCTTCATAAACCTGCTTTGGTGTCAAAGGAACTAGAGTGATTTTCTTTGATTAAACTCAAATAAGTATTCATTGGTAAATTCATCATGCTTAACACACTGATCAAATTGCCATGGCCTGCCTAATAACAAATGTCTAGCTTGTATTGGGACTACATCACATAAAACTTCATCTTTATATTTTCCAATGTGAAAAGAAACTAACACTTGTTTATTTAACCTTACCTCACCACTATTATTGATCCATTGCAACTTGTAAGGATGTTTAATTGTAGGCAGTCCTAATTTCTCCACTATAGTAGTGCTAGCAATGTTAGTATAACTTCCTCTATCAATAATCACACTACATACCTTGTTTTGTATGTGGCATCTAGTATGAAAAATGCTCTCTAGCTGCACTTCATTATCTTCTTTGGATTTGCATACTTAGAGCTCTCCTAGCAATCAACATCTCACCTTGGGCATCGTATTCCTCTTCATCCATGTCCTTCAACTGTGGCATAGATTCGACATCATTTTCATCCTTGGACTTGAATTCACCATCGTCTCTCAATATCACTACTCTTTTGTTTAGACATTGGCTTGCTATATGACCCCTGTCATGGCATTTAAAAGCACTTAATATCATGATTTTGAGTAGTGGAAGAATTGTATTTGCCTTGAATTCTATGGCTGGTTGTTTCTTGTTATGGCTGGCTTTTCCTCTCTCATAGCAACGTTAGGCCTCCATGATGAACTCGAGCTTGGGTCTTGTCATGTATTAGCAATATCTCGGTTCAAACCCTCCAAAAACCTAGCCATAGTAGCTTCCTAGTCCTCATGTACATTCGCTTGAATCATAGCAATTTCCATCTCCTTATAATAATCCTCCACACTCTAGTTGCCTTGTGTAAGACTTTGCAATTTTTGGTATAACTCCCTATAGCTATGACTTAGAACAAACCGTCTCCTTATCATGGTTTTCATCTCCTCCTATGTTTCTATTTGATGCTCTCTATTCCTCCTCCTATTAAATACTAATTCATCCCACCAGACAATTGCATAATAAGAAAATTCTATGGCTGCCAATTTCACCTTTTTAATCTCCGAATAATTGTGATAGTCAAATACTAACTCCACCTTTTTCACCCACTCAAGTTAAGCTTCAAGATCATTCTTGCCTTGGAATGATAGAATTTTCATTTTAATACTACCCAAATTATTATCTTCTCAATTCCTAACTTCTCTAAACTACACCCATGTCTTCTATTCCTATTGCTAAGAATTGAATTCCGGTCATCTTCTTCCTCAAAACCTTCCCCAAAATACTCTTCATCTTGAACTTCACCCCGTAGGTTGTATTCTCTCTCTCCTTTGCACGTTAGGAACATTTTATGGCCGTGCATTTTTTATCCTATCTATCCGTTCATGAACCTCCTTCATCTCTACTCTAAACATTCTCCTCATCTCACCCATTAAACCTTCCATGAGCATCTTCGCATCAACCTCCTCTGACTCCTCTTTAGTAGTATTTTTGTCCTTGATGTTGGACATGTTGGCTGTAAAACAAAGTTAAGGAAGAATGAAGAAGAAAAGAACCTCACACACTCCCTTACATGTTTCACTTAAACAATGAATCACTTAATTACAATCATGTTTCCTACAAAATATAATTGGCTTTTACCCTCTTATATGCTTACCACTCTTACCTTTTTCCACTCGAGTAATTCTCTATCGGTTCTTATCAAACTAATCAAATAAAAATCAAAATTTTCAGTAACAATTTACAAGAAGTCACCAAGAGAATTTTGGAATTAAGAGGATAAAGAACAAAGACTGTGAAAAGGAATTAAGGATTTCAAAATTGTAAAAGGAATTGGGAATTGGGAATTTAGATGTAAAATTGAAACAAGAATTTGTGAATGTAAGAATATGTAAGACTCAACAATAATGTAAGAATATGAAAGACTCAACAAGAATGTAAGAATTGAAACTAGACTTGAACATTTTTTTTAAACATCTATTTCTTTTGGCTGTTTTTTTTTTAAACGATTTTTTTTTTGTTGCTAAATTGGATACTCTAAGGAATGGAGGGATTTGAAAATTGAAAAAGAAGATAGTCAAACCTGAATTAGATCCTTGATCTAAATACCAACTAACATGAACCCCTCCAATACAGTGATGAGACCCTTGAATCAAATAAGTCTCCAAGATTGTTTAAAAACAAGTTTGTATGAAACTACAACTCATTGCTTATAGTGAAGCAAGAACCTTGGTACAAGGAAGATGCCACAATCAATTATGGAACGATTGATTTATAAGTCAAAGGTGAATGCTATGAAAATTCTGATAAGTTTGAAAAGTTCTTAAATAAATAAAGAGAATTTTGATCTTGCAAAGTATGAATAAAATCTGAATTGTATTTCATTCATTGAGCCAATGGCCATTTATAATGCAAGATAACAAGTGAATTTAAGGAAACTAAGTCCTAGATAATTAGCCATTAAAAAAATGCCTATTCCTATAAAGGAAACTAAAAATCAGACAATTACAAATCAGGTAACTAGTAGGCGCCTAAATAGAAAAGGAAACTTACAAACCTAGTAACTTTAATAGTGCCTATTCTAAATGGAAACTACTCAAGTTGAAAAAGGAAGCTTCTCAAATTAGAATAAGGAAACCAACTAAAAAGGGAAACAAGCATGAAAAGGGAAGCTAATTAAAAAGGAAAACTTCTAGCAGAATCCTGAGTTGGTAATTGGCATGTATTCCTTAATTGTGCTGAATAAGGAAGGCATGTTCTTGAAGTAAGAATGGAAAGTATTAATCCATGGCTTGAATCTTGGTAAACCACACTTGTTGTAGGCATTTTTCATCTTCTTTGGGCCTGCATAAATTTATCTTAGTCCAAATGCTTTGAATCAGCCTATTAAGATTGTCTTTGAACCTTTTAGCTCTAGCCCTTGTAACGGGCCTGATTAGAACTTGAATTAGATCCACACTCTATGTATTATGCAAGTACTTATCAGTGAATGTTATTACTGGTTATAATTATATCATCAACATAAATCAACATGATGAGGAGAGCTCCCTGTTGATGAAGAATGAACATGGAAGAGTCAATTCACGTTAAAGCATGACATGGCATAGTAATTGTGATGCAGTAAACAATAGTCTCTACTTACCTTGTGATGCATGCAGTGGAGCTATACAAGTTAGGAACCATGTTCATGATCCCTTAAGCCATTCAAGTGGTCCAATCACAAGATCTAAGGCCAAGCGATTCAAGGAAGCATTGAACGGGCTCATTCAACAAGTTTGTGACATGTCACATAAATGGAGCCCCGGTATGGGCCCAAATCAATCACAAGATAGCCTAGTCACTATGATTAAGGTTCTCGAAGATTTACATTGATGATGGCACATGATTCCAGTAAATTGTGGGGCAAACTTCCTATTTTGGATCGACACGTGGGTGCCATGTCATCATGTTTGAGTCTCATCATCAAATTATCTTTCTAATGTAATTTTCATGATTTCTTAGTTGCCAAACTCGGATTTGTTAGGCAAGAAAACAAACCTGGATATTTTCCCTTTTTCTAGATTAGGTTAGGCGCATTTTAAGGGATAAAATTAGCTACTTTCCTTTTATGTTTTTAGGGCTTAATTTCGCATGGGAAAGTGCCAATTAAGGGATTTTCTAAGTCAACATTTGATTAGGGATTCTTTTGGGCTGAAAATCATTCCTACATAATTGTAAACACTTTGTTATTTCGATTTTAATAAATCAGATCATTATTCATGACTTTTGGTGAGACTTTCTTGCGTTCTTCTTATTTTCTTGAGAAGACTCTTTGAACTTATCAAGATTAATCTTGTGGCGTTTAACAAACTGACTTATCATCTAGAGTTTAAGTGTTCTTGCAAATTCTAGG
>CAMOHE010036736.1:0-13072 GCA_946598075.1 Artocarpus hirsutus
CCCTCTATTTATATCTCACTTCTCTCTCTTCCTCATTTTCTCTCTCTCCTCTCTCGCTCTCTCTTCCTCTCTCTCGGTTTCACTCTCTCTCTCTCATTCTCTCTCAAAATTTTTGAAACAAAATTTGATTTCAAGCTTCGGGATTGTGGATTGAAGGCTCGGGAACAAGATTTAGCAACCACAAACTCAATTCAAGGCTTCGATTCAAGGTTAGTTTCTAAATTTCAAAAATTTTTAAATTTTTTAAATTTTCTTGCATTTTGAAATCTAAGCATTTCTAAGCTTAGAAAACCTTCAATCTAGGTTAGATGAACTTAGATTAGCTAGAATATAAACTTTGTTTCATCAAAAACGGATTTGAAACAAGATTTTTTATTTTTCTCAAATTTTTCTCATTTTTGGATTTTTTTCGAAAATCATGTTTAAAACTTGTTTTAATGCATTAAAAAGCAATCTATTATGTTTTTCTATTGATTATGATCATTACCCACGCCTGAGAATTGAGAAAACAGGTTGAAATTGAAGACTTGGGCTTGGGGAGGCCGAGACCCGTGTCTAGAAAATTCTAAATTTTTTTTAGATCGGCAGGCCGGATTCATCCGACCGACAGGCCAAACTTGGGAAAGTTCAGCCAACCGGACTTGGACCTCCGGCAGGCCAAACTGCATAGTTCGGCCGGCCGAACTAGGGTGACCGGCAGGCCGACCGGGCATGGTGAAATTTTATGATTTTTCACCCATTTGTACTATTTTGAACCCCGATTGAAATTTTGACTATATAAAATGATTTTATAAACCTACGTGGCACACTAGGATACCATGAGATGATTTAGTAACATAGAGAATATCACGCTAGATACTAATAGACCTATTTTTCATTTAAGGTTGTGCGTGGATCCACGGAGCTAACGTATAGCGGACCGGGATTACAGTGTGGGACACAGGCACGAGCATCGAGGTAGGACTTCCTCTCTTTCTTTGGTAACCAGTTTTAAATATTTTGGCCTCAAGTGAACTTTTAACAAAAATATTTTCAATGATTGGTTGAAAAAGGATTTTTATTTACTGATTTCATAAATGGTAGAATTGAGGTGATTTTTATAATAAACCTCATAATGAATGTAAATGACCATATTTGGTAAAAAGAGATTTTTATAATCATGAAAAAATATATATATAGTTATATTTGGGGCATGACGCTATATCAGAGATCGGGTCGTGTAGTATGCGACCTTGGGTGTAGGTCCCGAAACCCAACTGGGCCACTATGGTGGTGAATTACATATGGTTTGCCCAGGAAAAAAAATTGGTATTTTTCTGGTCAACCTATTTAAACTGTTTTGGTAAGATAAAGCCTTTATTAAATTTCCATCTATTTATTTATTTATTTGTTCTAGTTCATTTTCTATATTTTTATTTGATTAATGAAGTTTCTTTTAAAGTTAAATATTTTCAAAATTATAGTCCTACTGAGCCTTTCGCTCACGTTTTATTTGTTTTAAAATCTTACCCCATAGGTGGATATCAGCTTAGGATCGGAGAAGAGTCCGCTGACCGGATTTGCGATCAGTAGAAAATTTGGGTAGGTTTGGATTACAACAATTCAAGGCATGTATGCTTCTTAACTTTCTCTTTTATTTTGGACTGTGGTTGTATTGTAATATTGTCAGTACTGTGTGTGTGTAGAAGATTTGGGCCAGTGGGACCTATTTCTACTTCACCTTATATTTTGATTGTTTTTTACTTTTTTCTTATTGTTTATTTTGTTATTCTCATTTGTTCAAATATTATAACTGCTTGTTTTAAATAAACGATTTTAAAATTATCACATTTTTATTTATAAATTAAATTCAAAAACCCTATTTTTAACTAAATCCTTATTTAATTAACTTAATTAATCTACCACGTCACCTCCCGTACCTCGGGGCGTGACATAGATGGTGGACTATCATCTCCGTCTAGAAATTATTATTTAATTTTAAATTTGTAAAGAATTTTGTAATTAAATAATTATTCGGAGAAGATGGATCTAGAAGATAGATGATAACATTCCATAGGTATTCCCTGAGTCTCTAATTTTATGTTTTTGAATTGTTGAAAATAAAATTGATAAATTGCATTGAAAACTATATTTTCTAAAAAACATGATTATGCTCGATCGGCATGCTGAACCCTTAGGTCCGGTAGGCCGATGGTTGAAGATCGACAGACTAGACTTTAGGCTCGGCAGGTCATCCGCAGGGAATAAATATGATAGCTTTAGCGGTAGGCCAAACTTTTTGCTTCGGTAGGCTGACCTATAAAGTTTGGTAGACCAGAGGGTCATGATCGGTAGGCCGATTGGAAATATCAGCTTGCTAGTAGAGAGCTGTAAATTTTTTAGGAAAGGTGCACTTTTTGGTGCAGTTTTAATTTTATTTTTGGGACAATTCTGAGAGACATTAAATTTGGATATGACCAAAAGTATGATCTATATGGGATTGAAGACTGGAAGATGGACATTTCATGAAGAATGATATAATTTAAAGATTTAAGGATGAAGAATTGATAATATGTTTTGATTATTCTCTTGTAATCTTTATTTTCTTTTCTCTAGGGTGGAACCAGTATATTATAGATATTTATTATTATTTTGCTTGTGACTTTACATGATTGCTTTGCTTGTCTACATTATAATATGATTTGTCATATATATCAATAACATGTCATATAGAATAAGGAGTACCACTTATTAAAAGTTGTTTATGCATATTCTCAAAATAAAACCTTGATTTTAAAAGATTGAGTGGGAGAAGGTTTTGGAAGAGAGAACCTATGGCCTCCATCGTTAGTCCATAGGAAGCATATGGTGGTTTCGACCCTTAGGAAGAGACTTCATTGTGTACCAAGTTGAATCTCCAAGAGAATAATATATTTTAGCATGATTTATTGTTGCACACCCCTAGGTGGTAATTATAAGTCATGAATAAAATATTAAAATGATGGTTATACACTCATGTTAATTTTATTATTAACCTCTCTTGGGAGCTCTATTAATAGAATGGATGGCCAAAGAAATGATTATTAATCTATGCTAGATCATACGGGTACTAGATGGCATATATTAATCAAGAAGGGATCTGTCTTCTTAATTGAATTTGGCAAGCCTCCTCTAGGCGGCTTTTTGAATTTTGAGTTAGGCATTATTGTTGTAAGGTTGTGATATTTTCAAGGTTTTGACACATAAACACATTTGTGTGTTTTACATGATTGTGTAATCTTACTAAATTATTATTGTATGTTTGCTTATGTTTGGTATATGATTCTTTATTGTAGATTTAAAATGTCTAAAAATGCTTTATCATCAATACTTGAGAAAAAACTAATTAACCAATGAGAACTATAATGATTGAAAAATAAACCTAAACATTGTCCTATCCATTGAGAAACTATAGTTTGTGTTGAGGACACCATGTCCTCTTAAGCCTACGAAAGATTTTGCTAATGAGAAAATCCAATCGTATGAGTGCTAGAAAGATGTTCATGATCATGCCCACTGTTATGTTATGGCCAACATGAATAACATGCTACAGGCTCAACATAAAGATTATGAGGCTGTTAGGTAGATCTTGGATAGTCTTAAAGACATGTCTGGAGGTCAGGCCTTATCAAAATGGTAAAGGGCGCTTTGAAAACTCTTAAACTACAAACAAAGACTGAGGACGTCTGTAAAGGAGCATATGATGTTAGTCATGGGTTACCTTGCTGAGGCTCAAACCAATAGAGTTGACATTGATGCTAAAACTCAAATGACTATGGCCTTTAAGACTCTGTATAAGGAGTTTATTCCATTTAGAACTACATGTAATTTAATCAATAGACAGGATATGAACTTAATAGAGTTCATGAAGCAGTTATTGGAGTTTGAACTTCTGATCAGGGAAACTCCTTTGAATGGTGAGGCAAACTTGGTAACTGCATCTTGTTTCAATCTCAACCCAGGGAAAGGAAAAAAGTAATGGGCCAAGAACAGAAAGTCTTCTATTCTTGCAAATGGCAAGAACATGATGAAGAAAAAGAAGAACCCGAAGAAGCTCAAGTGATTCTTCTACAGGAAGGTCAGGCACATAAAAAAGAATTGCAAGGACTTCCTTTCCCGAGGAAGTAGATGTGATCTTCTAGTTATTGAAACTTGTTCGGTCGAAGAATCCAGTGACACTTGGGTCATAGATTCTAGAGCAACTAATCATGTGTGTGTTTCTCTATAGGAGTTCAAAGAAACGCAAAGTCTATTACATGAAGACTTCACACTTCGAATAGGTAATGGATCCTTAGTGTTGTTTGAAGTAGTGGGAGACATCCATCTTCATTTTGATAATTATCAAAATTTATTTTTATGAGATTGTTTTTATGTTCCTAAACTTAAAAGGAATTTAATTTCTGCAGCTTATTTTTTTAAAGTCTCTTATGTAGTGTCTATTAATAATATAGTGGTGATTCGTAAAAATAAATCTTTTATCTGTGATAGTTAAATGCAAAATAATCTATATTTTATCAAACCTAAGATAGACTTACTACTGAACACTAAGATTAATGATAATAACTGTAAATGACTTCAAACTTCTCATTCTAATAAGGCTTATCTTTAGCATTTGTAATTAGGTCATATTAACTTGAATAGGATTCAAAGGTTAGTAAAGGATGGACCTTTAAGCCACATAAAGGTGGAATTGTTAGACGTGTATGCCCTAAGGAGTAAAAATGTAATATGTTTTTGGAGACCTTTTTTTATCAATAAAGAATTCATTCAATATCTATATACCAAATCTTGTCCTCTGTACATTCATATTTATTGAATGTATGTTAAGCAAACAATAGTCTGAGACTATCAATCTAAACCTTTAAGAATTGGGCATATGAAGGATAGATTATGCAAAAAACACGATTCTTAAAGTAATGGTCTAAATGATAAGATCCATAATCAAGGGAATAAAGTTGGGCATTTTATTCATGTAAAGATTGCTATGTTGTCTATATCCCTATTAGGAGATGATTTGTCTTGGCCATCGGAGGTAGACTCCATGAATAGAAACATTGGCATATTATCATAGGTGACGATGTGTTGGATCAGGACATAAAGTGAATTGATTTAGATTAATAATTATGTCTCGGTGAATCTATTCACTTTAGATAATCATTTGTATGATATCTTAATCTTAAGATGAATAATGGGCCTGTTGTCTTGACTTGTGTCTTTTGATGTACCAAAGGGTGATACCCACATTTTAATAATGGTACGCATGCCGATACATTGGAGGCATGACTCTTGATAGCATAGACCTATTATTCATAGATATAGAATCCATAGCTCCTCTTTAGGAGTAGTGATATCCTCTTATATATGTTATCTTATAATTAAAAAACTAGAGCGCTCAACCATTTGGATACATAGGTGTAACCAAATGGTATACTATCTTTGGATGGTAAGTTTTCCGATGGTGAGATAATGAAACGTAAGATAAAAATAATGATGAAGGTAAGACAAAACTTGTCCTTAAGTCAATTTTGGATAATCCTAAAGGGATACGATACATTATGATGCGTCATAGAGACTTAGCTATATGGGCTTCGTAATTCTATATAGTTCGAGAGTGCAGTTTCAAGCTTTTTAGTGGAGTAGCATTGAATTTGATAATTATGAAATGTATATCAAGGATATTGGGTTTTATAATTATCAGGAGCTTGAATTATATAGGTGTTAGTGATGTACCCTAGGCCAATTATGTAATGACCACATATTGATTTCATTACATTTGCATTTTATTAATAAAGAGGCATTTTCATTATTGTTTTTTATTCTAATTCTATGAATAGTTAATTCTATCTAAGGTCATCAAGTATGTGACTTGATAGTAAAACTCTTAGGTGAAAATTGAATTATATTCTAAATTATCCCTAGTCGGTCATTATTATTGGGATAATAATGAATGAAGACTAGTATGAAGTTTGATTGATAATTATGTTTTATTAATCATGTGTATGAGATATTAAATCAACTCATAGATACATATTTGATAAATGATGTATGAGATACTAAGTCAACTCATAGATACATATTTGAGAAATAATGTATTGGATTGACCCGCTATGAGAACACTGCATGGATAATTGTCATAAGTGATTCTCATCACAATAGTATTATCCTAGTTCTCTAACCTGAAATCACCATGGTTTCCTACATGACAAGTTCTACATTTTGACACAATCTAATATTATCTTTAACAGGATGATGGAATGGATTGTTGTTGGATATAAAGTGAATCATATGAGGAATATGAGTGATTAAGAAGGAATTTGTCCCTCATTTATCATGAGAAAGATATCTATGGGCCCCTTGATAAGTTAGACTAAAGTAAAATGTATGGCCATAATGAAATGAATTGATAAGGGTTATCAATATTAGTCTACTTAAGATCGAGAAATAATATGATTGAAAAGTATAAGGATGACATAAGCCATGCCTTATGTTCAATCAAGGTATCTAGAGACAAAAGGACTTTAATACTTATTGTGGATTAGTTTATGTCATATTATTGACATTCGCATAACTTAGGTAATCATAATGTCTTGCTAGAGGCCACTTATGGTTTGTGGGCCAGAAACAGAATTTCAAGCCCACTACCAACGTTATGTGAACCTACAGGGTTGCACACTTAGAACAGACCAAGAATGGATTTTGGTTAACTATGTCTAGGTTCGATAAACTTGATAATGTCCAGATTTGATGTACTAGATATGTCTAGGTTTATTGAATCTGACATTATCTAGATTTTATGAATCATATTCGAATTACAGACATTATCTAGATTCTCTAAATCATATTCGAATTACAGTTTACCCTAGTTAAAATCTGACTCTATCTCGAAGTCAATAAATATATATATCTATTTTAGGGTTTCTAGTCA
This sequence comes from Artocarpus hirsutus, assembly GCA_946598075.1. NCBI lineage: Eukaryota > Viridiplantae > Streptophyta > Magnoliopsida > Rosales > Moraceae > Artocarpus > Artocarpus hirsutus. The sequence goes on from CAMOHE010036736.1 coordinate 6,944, forward strand.
AATTAAGAAGAGAAAAAGTATTCTCTCATTCTAAAAGGAAAAAGACATTAAAACCCTAAAATTAGAGAGAGTCATTTAATGCAAAAGAGAGGGTGCTAGCACACCAATTCGTTTTTGAGAGAGAGTATGTTCGTGTGGATACCTGCAGAGGGCATTGCTCTAAGTAACAACGTTTGAATCCAATCCTGAATACTAAAAGCTCGAGTTAGGGTGTCACCGGAGTGAACCTGCTCTCTCCCTTCCAGAATCTTGCCTGCTTTGTCATCCTGGTAAGATTCCGTGACTTTCTTATCAATCTAATCGAATTGCATGGATCTTGCGAGGGTTTTGTGGGAATTAATTTTTAATTTTTTGCTTTGTATTTGAATCACAAAATCCAAAAAAACGCAACAATGCTATCAGAGCGACTTACGAATTCGATTAAATTGATTTTATATGGTTCTGTGTATATGTGATATGCATGAATACGATTTATACATTAATTAGATTAATGTGTTTGAGGTTTTATTTGATTAAACGTTTTTACTATGTTAATTTGATTAATACGTTTTCTATTTCTTGTAACCTATTGTTGTTAATTTGATTAATTTTACAATTTAACAAGAATCTAGTATTCTGTTTTAAGATGATTAAACGATACACTATAAATCTGGTTTCGGTTTTTTTAAGGTGACAGACTGTTTAAATGTTAAATAGTGATAATCTGTTTTGAACAGATTAATATATATCATAAGGCCTGTTTAATTGTTAAACAAGGATGATCGGTTTACAATAGATCAATAAATTCATGAATTCGTTTAAGTGTTAAACAGAAATTAATTAATTCTGTTACGAATAGATTAGGTAACCTAATCAATTAAACTCAACGGATTTAGGTAGCAACTCATTTAAACGAGTAAAGTAAATCATTTACCTTTCGGGGGCGCTGCCCCCTTGACCCCGAATTGATTTGTCATATAAATCGTTTTAGTCATAATAAAAATTTAACTTTAATGATATTATATTAGTATGTTTATGTGTTTAATATGAATTGCATGGTGCATAGCATGGCCCCTTTTACACCAATGTGATTGGCAGGTTTTATTTAATTTTATTTTGGGTTTCTAATTTTATATATGGCCTGCGTGTCGTTTATCAATTTGTTGTAATCTATTATTTATTTAGTAGAAATAGAACACTTTATATTGCAATTTGTAATGTTAAATCAAAGCCCAAAATCAAGACTGATGGAGGTTCAAGATGGAGTCTCAAGATGGAGTCCGTTCATGGCAATCTAAGGAAATCCATGGAGATGAAGATTACCTAAGAATGACCATTAACCTTCATATTGGCTTATGAAGATCAATTAGATTTGGGCCATGATATGACATGCTTATTGTGTTATTATTATGTTATGTATATGATGCTATGTATGTGATGTTGTGTATACGATGCTATGTATGTGATGCGACATAATAATAAACAATAAAATGAAAATAAAGTAGAACCCTCATTTAATATTAAGTCATTAAAATGCCTTCCATAATTCAACACTTGTCAAGACTTGGATTGCTAAACATAGGTTCTGCCAAAGCAGGGTGTGTTAAGCCATCTAGGTAAGACATGATGGATAATAGTGATGTCCATATGTTTGAAATGGTTAGACTTAACTAGGTTATCAAAATGGTTTTAGACCTAGGGCATTAAATGGGATTTTAATTTTCAAGGACATGTGATGTCAAATACCATATTTATCCAAGAATTACATAAGATGTAATTGGTAAAGTGTTACCTACCTAAATAACCATACTTTAGGTGATAAGCCAAAGCTTACTTAAAGTGAGGTCAAATATGGATCTTGGCCCACTAAAATTACAATTGTTGTGATTGCCAAATTAATATTGAGGGTTATTGATTTGATAAAGTTAGTGGGATTTAAATTATGCCTCAATAAAAATTGTTTAATAAAATGCTAAGTACTCTGTGCATATATTTGTTGTAGATAATGGCATCAAACACCACATCTAACTTGTCACTACGAATGATCCTTGAGAAGGATAAGCTCAATGGGACTAGCTTCCTTGACTGGTATAGAAATTGAGAATTGTTCTTAAGCAAGAAAGGAAGAAATATGTCCTTTGTCAACCTATCCATGATGAACTAGCTACTAATGCTCCTAGAGCTCAAAAGGATGCTCACAGTAAGCATCTCAATGACTCTGTTGATGTCACTTGCCTCATGCCTGGAAGCATGGAATCAAAGCTTCAGAAGCAACTGATGGAAATGGAGGCTTATACCATGATAGGCCATCTCGAGGAAATGTTCCAAGAGAAAGCTAGAATTGAGAGGTTTGCCACCTTGAAGGCATTACTCTCATGCAAGTTGACTACTGGCAGTTCAATGAGTCCTCATGTTCTGAAGATGAAGGTAGAAACCTAGTCTTGAGATTAGCCAAGAGTTAGCTGTTGACATCATTCTACAATCTTTGTTAGATGCATGTGATGGGTTCGTTATGAACTACAACATGCATAATATGGCAAAAACTGTTTCTGAGTTGCATGGGATGCTTAAGACTGCTGAATAGAACATCAAGAATACCAAAGATGTTCTAATGGTTAATAAAGGGAAAGGTATGAAAAGGAAAGGAAAGGCTAATAGTAAGAATAAGGCTTCAAAGGACTTTAAGAAGCCCAAGCTCAATCCTAAACCTAAGGCTAAACCACCAAAGGAAGGAGTATGCTTTTTCTACAATGAGCCTGGTCATTGAAAAAGAAACTACAAGCTCTATTTGGATGATCTGAAGAAGAAGAAGAGTAGTGTGACTACTCCTTCAGGTATTCATGTTACAGAAGTCAATTTGTCTACTTCTAATTCGTGGGTATTAGATACTGGATTTGGATCTCACATTTGTACCAATGTGCAAGGTCTTAAGAGGAGTAGAACCTTGGCTAAAGGCAAAGTGGACCTACGAGTTAGAAATGGAGCGAGAGTTGCTGCTTTAGCTGTAGGAACATATGAGTTGACTTTGCCTAGTGGACTTATTTTAAGTTTAGAAAATTGTTATTATGCACCTGCTATGAGTAGGAATATTATTTGTATTTCTTGTTCGGACAAGGAAAATTTTGAGTTTATTATTAGGAATAATAAATGCTCTATTTACCGTGATAATATTTTCTATGGATATGCTCCACGAACGAATGGTCTTTATGTTTTAAACATTGAAAACACAAATGAAAAGTCCATCTATAATGTTAATACAAGAAGCTTAAATCTAAAGATTTAAACGCTACCTATCTTTGGCACTGTCATTTGGGCCATATAAATAAGAAATGTATTTCAAAACTCCATCAACATGGGCTTTTGAATTCATCTGATTTTGAATCATTTGAAGTATGTGAGTCTTGTTTATTAGGCAAAATGACTAAGACACCTTTTACTGGACATAGTGAAATTGGGCCTTGTACATTCTGATGTATGTGGATCATTAAGTTCTGCTGCTAGAGGAGGTTTTCAGTACTTCATTACTTTCACAGATGATTTCAGTAGATATGGTTATGTCTATCTAATGAAACAAAAGTTTGAATCTTTTGAAAAGTTCAAATTTTTCAAAAATGAAGTACAAAATCAACTTGGTAAAAGTATTAAAGCACTTCAATCAAATCGAGGTGGTGAATACTTAAACCAAGAATTCATTTATCATCTTAGAGATTGTGGGATAGTCTCACAATTAACTCCACCAGAAACACCACAATGGAATGGTGTGTCTGAATGGAGAAATCAAACTTTATTGGATATGGTTCGATCTATGATGAGTCAGTCAGATCTTCTAATATCCTTTTGGGGATATGCTCTGGAAACTGCTACGTTCATATTGAACAGAGTTCCATCAAAGGCGGTTCAAAAGAAACCATATGAGATGTGGACTGGGAAGTCACCTAGTTTGTCTTTTCTTAAGATTTGGGGATGTGAGGCTTATGTGAAGCATCAAATTTTAGATAAATTGGTACCCAAATCAGACAAATGCCATTTTATGGGATATCCTAAAGAAACTAAAGGATATTACTTCTACAATGCGTTTGAGAACAAAGTGTTTGCTCGGAATGGTGTCATTTTAGAAAGGGAATTCATTTCTAAAGGAACCAGTGGGAGTAAAGTTCAACTTGAAGAAATTCAAGAACCACAAAATAGCATTGAACCACCTATGGAATCTCAACTGGATCAACAAGTAGTTGTTGACACTACACAAGTAGTACAAGGCCCGAGGAGGTCTGGTAGGACACATCAGAGCCCTAAGAGATATGGATTTCTCTTAACTAATAATAATGATGTGATGATTGTGGATCAAAATGAGCCCACATCCTACTAAGAGGCCATGAATAGCCCTGACTATGATAAATGGCTAGAAGCCATGAAGTTAGAGATGCAATCTATGTATGATAATCAAGTATGGACTTTGATTGATCCGCCTGATGGTTTAAAAACTATTGGGTGCAAATGGGTTTTCAAAAAGAAAATGGACATGGATGGCAATATACATACCTTTAAGGCAAGACTGGTTACAAAAGGTTTCAAGCAAACACATGGTATAGACTATAATGAAACTTTTTCACTAGTTGCTACCCTTAAATCCATTTGGATTCTCCTCGCCATAGCTGCATACTATGATTATGAGATTTGGCAAATGGATGTCAAAACAGCGTTTCTTAATGAAAACCTGCTTGAGGATGTGTATATGACATAACCCGTGGGTTTTGTTAGTCCTAAGAACTCTGGAAAGGTTTGCAAGCTTCAAAGATCCATTTATGGATTGAAGCAAGCATCTTGGAGTTGGAATCTTCGTTTTGATGAAGCAATCAAAGAGTTTGGTTTCATTAAAAATGAAGATGAGCCTTGTGTTTACAAAAAGGTTAGTGGGAGCGCAATAGTCTTTCTAGTGTTATATGTTGATGACATATTACTCATTGGAAACGATATCCCTACTCTACAAAATGTTAAATCATGGTTAGGGAATCGCTTCTTAATGAAAGACTTAGGTGAAGCTACCTATATTCTTGGAATCAAGATCTATAGGGATAGATCTCAAAGGCTTATTGGCCTAAGTCAGAGTACATACATTGACAAGGTATTAAATAGGTCTAGAATGCAGGATTCCAAGAGGGGATTCTTGCCCATGTCACATGGAGTTAGTCTCATCAAAACTTAGTGTCCAATGACACAGGATGAGTGAGACCATATGAATAGGATTCTATATGCTTCTACAATTGGATCTATCATGTATGCAATGTTATGTACTTGACCTAATGTCTCATATGCTTTAAGGATAACCAGCAGATACCAATCAGATCCAGGTGAAAGTCACTAGACAGTAGTCAAGAATATCCTTAAATATTTGAGAAGAACTAAGGATGCATTCTTACTGTATGAAGGAAAGGAAGATCAGCTTGTTGTAAGTGGTTACAAAGATGCTAGCTTCCAGTCCGACAAGGATAACTTTCGATATAGTCAGGTTATGTGTTCTGTTTGAATGGAGGTGCAGTAAGCTGGAGAAGTTCAAAGCAAGAAACCGTTGCTGATTCTACAACAGAAGCTGAGTATATAGCCACGTCAGAAGCAGCTAAGGAAGCAGTTTAAATCAAAAAGTTTATTACTGGACTGGGTGTTGTTCCTAGTATATCAGATCCAGTAGACTTGTATTGTGATAATAATGGGGCCATAGCACAGGCTAAGGAACCTAGATTAGATCAATGATCCAAACACATACGCAGACATTATCATCTCATTCGAGAAATCATTGAGAACATGAAGATATGCAAAGTACTTACAAATGACAATGTTGCTGATCCACTCACTAAGCCTCTTCCACAACCTAAGCATGAGAGTCATACTAGGTCAATGGGTATTAGAAACAATATTGATTGGGCTTAGTGCAAGTGGGAGATTGTTAGTAATGTGCCCTAAGCCAATTATGTAATGACCATATATTGATTTTATTACATTTGCATTTTATTAATAAAGAGGCATTTTCATTATTGTTTTTTATTCTAATTCTATGAATAGTTAATTCTACCTAAGGTCATCAAGTATGTGACTTGATAGTAAAACTCTTAGGTGAAAATTGAATTATATTCTAAATTATCCCTAGTCGGTCAT
>CAMOHE010036742.1:1995-13885 GCA_946598075.1 Artocarpus hirsutus
CCCCCCCCCCCCCCCCCCCCACCCCCACCCCCACCCCAAATTCTGGATATTAAGGTAACCCTCCTTGTTTGGAAGTTATGGCTTAGCCCCTCAAACGGGAGTTAGAGTGGCCTTCCTTGTTCAGGAGTTATTGTAAATTGCTCAGAAGAATTCTTTAAAAGTGTATTTTCATTAAACTTTTCTTTTTTGGACATATGTCTGCTCTACTTAGTAGATCTTTTAGTTTCAAAAGAATGAGACTAGAAGTCGAAAAGAAGTTCTGGCTCTAGTCAATAATAGAATTTCTTTAAGTGCTTGGCATTCCAAGGATGACCGAGCACACTTCCCTCCATGTAAACGATCTTATACGTGCCTGGCTTGACGATGTTGACCACCTTGAAAGGGCCGTCCCCTTTCGGTCTGATGGACCCGAGCCAGGCTACTAGATAATGACTTTCTTGAGGACTGAATCAGCAATTTTAAAACTTCTCAGATGGGCCCGCTTGTTATAGTATATGGCAACAGCTTGGTTCTGAGCCATAATATGAACTAGGGCTCTGTCTCTCTTCCCCTCCAACAGGTCAAGTTTAGACATCATGAGTTTAACGTTTTGTAGCTTATCGTAATGTTCGACTCTGAACCTCGGTAAGCCAACCTTGGTTGGGATAACGGCTTTGGCTCCACAGAAAAGGAGAATGGAGTTTCTCCTATGGCGGTTTGGGCAATAGTACGCTAAGCCTAGAGTACCTTTAGGAGCTCGTTAAGCCATGCGTCTTTGAGCCCTTCAATTTTTTTTTCAAGTTGTCCGTAATTGTCTTGCTGACCACTTAAACCCGTCTGTTGCTCTGAGGGTGCCTTGGCCAGGAGAAGACCTTCTTAATGCCAAGCTGTTCACAAAAACAAAGGAGACTCGCTGATGCGAACTATTTGACATTGTCGGTGACTAGTGTGTGCGGGATTCTGAACTGGCAGACAATGTTATTTTAGATTAAGTTGGTGCATTTAGCTTTAGTCATCTTGGCGTAGGGTTTGACCTCTACCCACTTGGTGAAATAGTCGATGACCATTATACAATAGTTAACTGTGATCAAGCTTGGGAGAGAGGCCCGATCAGGTCAATAGCCCACTTAGTGAATGGCCTAGCAGATGTGACAGAGTTGAGCGGCTCGACATGTTGTCTGATTATTCGAGCGAACTACTGGCATTTGAGACACTTTCATGCATATTCCTTGTAGTCTCGCTCAATGGTCGCCAATAGTACCCTTGGTAGAGGCATTTATGTGGTAGAGAAAATCCCCTACATGGTTGTTGCACAACCCACTGTGAATCTCCTGCGTGAGGTATTGAGCCTCCTCAGGCCCAATATATCTTAGGTATGGGGTGGTGTAGCGGCGTCTGTAGAGTTTTCCCCCAATCATCAAATACTAGGCCAAGCTATTACAAATACGTTGGGCTTCCTCTCGGTCGCTAGACAATGTAGTTGTGGTCAAGTATCGAATGATCAGGTCCATCCAAGTGCTTGTTTGCTCTTCGGCTACACTAGCCACTTCTTTGATGATGCTCGGTCGGCTAGCCACTCAATCAAGACAGACATTAGTTCATTGTCTCCCAAGCATGAGGCCAACTGGGCAAGTGCGTCAACTTCTAAATTCTTGGATCTTGGGATCTAGACGAAGGAATAGGCCTTAAACTGCCCTAAAAATTTGACCTCTTTTAAATAAAAGGTCATGGATTTTGTTCAGGCTTGAAATCCATCAGCGAACTTCTGGACAACAAGCATTGAGTTGCTGTAGACACGGATGCAGCCCACCCTGAGATATTGCGTGATTCTGAGTTTGGCTAGCAAGGCTTCATACTCGGCTTCGTTATTGGACGCTTTAAAGTCAAAGTGAAGTGCGTAAATTACCTTGTATCTGTTTAGACTAGTGAGGACCAAGAGTCGCCGGCCACAACGTATGGTGATCCATCTACAAAAAGCTTCCAGTCAGGCTTAGGCTCTGGCTCGATAGTACTACTGCTACTGCTAGGGGTGTCTTGGACTTCGATGGGAGCTTTCTAGTAGAAAGGGGTACTCTGCTTGGCATTTGTGAACTCTGTAATGAAATAGATCAATGCATGCCCCTTAATGGCCATCCTGCGCACAAAGTGTATGTCGTATCGTTCGAGCTTAATCAACCACTTAGCCATCCATCCAAATATTTTTGGGCTTTGGAGGACTTGGCGCAAGGAGTACTTGGTTGGGACCCGAATAGAATGCCCCTGGAAATATGGTTGGAGCTTTTGGGCAAAGGTGATGAGAGCAAATGCTAGGTTTTCCAATGGACAATACTGCTCCTCGGCGTCGTAAAATGCGTGGCTCGTGTAGTAAACCGGCTTCTAGGCACTGCCTTTTTCTCGAACGAGAATCGAGTTCACTACCTTCTTAGATACAACCACGTAAGCATATAGTGTTTCCCCCCACAAAGATTTGGATAGGAGTTGAGGCATGGCTAAATATCTTTTAAGGCTTTGGAATGCTTCCTCACACTCTTTGCTTTACTCAAACCTTCCCTTGAGTGCCTAAAAAAGGGGTAGTACTTATCAGTAAATCGAGAGACAAACCTGGATAGGGCCGCTACCCTGCCGATTAGCTTTTGTACTTCCTTGACAATGCAGGGTGAATGCATCTCTATCACGGCTTGGGCTTTAGCTAGAATGACTTCAATTCTTTTTTGGTTAACTATGAATCCGAGGAACTTACCGAACTCAACTTTGAATGCACACTTGGCTGGGTTGAGTTTCATCCTGTATTCCTAAAGGATATCAAAGCTTGCTCGAAGATTGATGATATGGTCCACTGCTTGGACAGATTTGATGAGCATATTGTCAACATAAACTTCCATAGCTTTACCGATTGATAAGTAAACATTTTGTTCACTAGGCACTAATAGAAGGCTTTTAGCATTCTTCAATCCAAATGGCATAATCACATAACAAAAAAGCCCTTGGTCCATGGTGAAGGCAGTCTTGATCTGGTCTTTCTCAGCTATCCGGATTTGGTTGTATCAGGAGTAGGCATCCATAAAGCTTAGAAGCTTGTGTTCGGCCATTGTTTCCACAAGTTGGTCAATCCAAGGTAGTGAGAAGCAGTCCTTTGAGCAGGCTTTGTTGAGGTCGATATAGTCAATGCGTACTCACCACTTCCCATTAGCCTTTTTGACCAGGACTACGTTTGCTAGCCACTTCCGGTAGGTGACTTCTTTGATAAACTCGGCCTTCAAGAACTTCTAGACCTCTTCATTAATGGCACCGTACCTATTTAGGTTAAACGCTCTCCTCTTCTGAATGACCGGTTTGTGTTCAAGGCGGACTCGAGGCATGTCCTCATGGGACCACGCGAATACATCCTGATATTCTATAAGGAACTTTTCCGTGTCGTCCCAGATCTCAAGCTTCAGTTGGGACCCGAGTTGGACCATTCGGTCGAGATGTTCGGGATCCAAGTGGTGCAGTACTAATTCCTCTACCGATGTGGCTCACACTTCTTCCTCTAGGAGTCAAGGGTCAAGGTAGGACAACATTTTGGGCTTTTACTTGGTAGAAAAGGGTATCTCGTCCACTTTAAATATAGCTGAGACGTGTACTTGCCGAGCTGTAGCTTCCCTTATGGCATTGGCATAGCAATAACGAGAATCTTTTTGTCGCACCCTAGTGACCCCGACCGCCCCACTCCCCATTGGAAACTTCATGGCAAAGTGGTAAGTGAAGACCATAGCCTTAAGGGCATTTAGGGTTGGCCGCTTGATAATGATATTGTACTAGGAGGGTTTGTCGACTACAAGGAAGTCAACAATGCATGTTACTCGAGTAGCACCCTCTCCAAAGGTGACCAACAAGCCAATCTTTCCAACTTCTTAAATGCATTTGTCGATGAAGCCGTATAAGGGTATTTGGACTAGGATGAGTACAACATTACTAATTTTTAGCTTGTCATAAGCATGCTTAAACAAAATGTCAACAAAACTGCTGTTGTCAATCAACACACGTCGAGCGATGTTTAAAGCTTGTATACTAGATCATCATTATGCAGATGGTTAAGTTTATCTGCTTCTTCTTCAGTGAAGGTGATAAGGATGTCTTGTTGTCTATAGATCTTACTAACATGTTTAGACACACTCATGAGATCGTCCCTCTCAATGAGTTGAGCTCTTGAGCATAAGTTTACCAGTCGAAGATCATATGAACAATGTTTGGAGGTTTTGAGGCATTCCCACCATTGTATGGCCGAAGAACATGTGAACGATGTGTGGGGGTCCGAGGCATTCCTACCGTTGCATTGTCGGGCCTGTGCATCTTAGGTTGGTTGGTCGTTCCTCCTGGCCTTAGAGCCAAGAGTCAAGACTCATTCTACGAACTCCCGTGGATGCCCATCTCGGACCAGCCTTTTAATTTGGTCTTTGAGCTGGATGCAGTCATGGGTGTTATGTTCCACGTCCTTGGGAAAGTTGTAATATTTGTTCTTATCTCTCTTGGCTTTGCTTCCCTTTAGCTTTGGGCAGATCCACCAACAAATTCCTACCACTCATCTGGTTCAACAACTCATCTATGCTAGTGACCAGAGAAGTGTCGGTCTGGAATTTCCTAATTGAGACTTTGGTTTTGTCGGTCTTCTGCTTCACCTTCTTCACCTTCTTGCTCTGATTGGCCTCAGACTGCTCGAGTAGGGTCTTCTGCTTTTTTCCCTTCTTACCACCACCGTTGCTACCTTTGCTTTCTCGATGAGTCTTCATATACTCAACCGCATCGGCGTATCTCTAAGCATACCTAAGCACCTAGGAAAAGGTGCTCGGTTACTCGAAAGCAAGCGATCACATTGGGTTCTTATCTCTAAGGTCCTTCATGAATGCATGTTTTAAGTTCTCGTCCTTAATCTGTCTCACCTCTAGTGTTGCTCGGGTAAAATGGTTGATAGAGTCTTTGACACTTCCATCTCCCTACTTAACAGCGTAGAGGTGGGTGACTTCCTTTCTTCTTGTTTTGGTCGTAGGGAAGGCTGTCGAAATGGCATCAGATAACTAGTGGAAAAAAGTGATGGTGCCCGGCTTAATGCGCTAGGATCACTACCAAGCCCGCCGGTCGACGTGAGTGAAAACGCTTTGCACATGGCAGCATCATTAGCATTTTGGAATAGTATATGCCCCCGATGCAGCTCCATGTGCTCATCGACATCAATTGTCTCGTCGAAGTCCTCAATCTATGAGACCTTAAATTTGGGGGGCATGGGAGCCCATTTGATGGCGTTAGTGAATGGCGGGTCTGGCATATCGCCCTTATTGACCCCAAAATGGTTGTTGTAGATTTGATCAATCTGCTGCTACAGTTCTTGAAATTGGTAGCTATTAGTATCTTCGGGCAATTTGACCCTATCTTGGACACTACCCTTAACCCTATCACCTCTTTCGACCTACCTGTCCTAGGGTTAGACATCTCCCTAGTGCCCAAGTCTGTGAAACACGAATGCCCGGAAGCCTTGTGGGCATTGTTCTCGACCACTCTAAGGACTGATCTAATTTTCTCAAACAAACTTGTTGTTTGCTGAGACTCCATGGGTTGTTTGTCTTGAATGCTCAAAATCAGCATCATCTTGGACTTCACCCATCTGCCCTGCTCGACCCCCGATCTGGCCTTTCTAGGCCTGGGGAAGGAGGGCAGGAGGTAGCCGCTACTGAGCTTGCTGTGAAGCCATCTACTGCGTGAGAATTCAAACCACAGCTGTGAGTTCTTTGATATGATCCTGGGCAACCGGGTCTTCCTTGTCTTGCTCTACCCTAGCCGCTGGACCAGGATCTTGCTGCTTGACAGCCCCAAGGTTTGTTCGGGTTTCGGTTTCGATTTTGGCTTCACCCGACCCCTCTTGTTGGGTGCCCTCATCCTAGGTCTTCCCTCTAGTCACCATGCTTGACTTGCAGGTGGATGTGGTTAGTAGTTTTAGATATAGCAAAGGCGTAGGAACCCTCCTTCTAGCACCAAAATATTGATGCGTACTAGTGAGTGGCGATGAATCAACACCACGTGAGGCTACACACGATGCTCGGATGACTCTTTCTTGCTTGTCTCAGCCTACTTGGACGTGCCTACAACAAGAAAAAGGACAGTTTGGAAGTAAAGGGGGATACCAATATGGTACCGGACAAGGGCTCTCCAATGCTCAAGACAGGTACTGCTCAGCAAAGTATGAGAACTAGGTAGTTGGGAAGGAACATGTTGGCCTCGAGTTACAGTAAATGCGCTCTATTTATAGGCCATCACTTGAACTGGGTGTTAGGTGGGTTTGACCCACAGCCCACGTGTCACATCAAGGTTTGTCAGATGGTAGGTGACATGTGTCACAGTCTTCGCTGGTGGATTGGCCTCCATCTGATGGCAGAAGTGAGCCCATATGTTGACCTTTTGTTGTGAGTGGCTTCCTGATTGCAGGCTTTGACAACTTGATCAAAGCACATATCATTCCCAAGGAGGCAAGGACTTGCGTCGCAATCAGCGGGGGCCCTGTAGAGCACCTTGGGAAGAAGGGCCGAGGTCAAAAAGTTATGGATTGTCTTCTCGATGACTTTTGCTGAGTACAGTAGCTGATTTGCTAAGGAGGTGTTCCTTGAGGACGGTGCTGAGCACACCCCTAACAACATTTTCTTAACAGTTTTGTCAAACACTCTCTAAATATAATAGCTCTTTATAATGACATTGGTAGAGTATTATTCTTATGTGTGTGTGTAATATGCTTGCATAAAGCCAATTTATATGTGGTCAGGAAATATAAAATCATTTCTACTATATAATTCCAGGGAATATAAAATTTAATTCCAGGGAATACAAAATCATTGCAACTACCAACGAGTTTTTCATGTACAAAAAGCGCAGGCAATTCCGCGTTTTCATTGTACGGTACTTCTGTTGTGGAAAATGTGTAATGACTTGGTTGCATTTTTTCACCAAGGATATATAGCGAGAGAATTTCTCATCGAGTTATACAAATTAAGATCCTTGCTGGGAATGCGATCTTGAATAGGATCGAGCGAGAGAGAAAATCTTATGTTTTCTCTCTATGCGATCAGATCTTTTGTTAATTATAAATATATAACTTAACCGACTCATTTCACTAATTAATCAACTACATATGTGTAATTTACAAGTCAAATTTCGGTTGAAAAACCAACAATATTATTAATGAGATGATTTGCTATAATTTTGTAAATTTAATATTTAACTTGTCAAAATTAAAAATTCAAGAACCAAATTATAAATATATAATAAGTTTAGGAGATAGCAGTATAAAAAACCACAAATTTTAAAACAAGCTATTTTTTCATTTTCCACGCGCTTATTATATAATATCACCCTGACAAAAAGGCAATTTAGAGGTGATAATTATCCTCAATATATCGACGATGAACATTATCTATCACCACCATCAGATTTGTCCATAACAAGATCTCTAGTTTGAGTTCGAATCGAAGATAGAGTAATTTTCATAAATGTCATTTTTCAAGATTTACTTTTTTGTAATACTACACGTGTTTATTTATTGCACAATTTAATACGAAATATGAATGATAGTATGGCATAAATACACACAACTTTTAAAAGTGTGGCATAACATTTAATTTTCTCTTGAAAATATCTACAAATTGAATAGATTTTAAACTACGATCTTAAGAAGATTCGATCCAAACTTAAGTGTAAAAATTTAAACTTTTTTTGGATTTAGGATTTTTTTTTTTTTGTTTATCTGAGTAAGTGATCATATATTAGTTTTTAGAGCCTCAATTGTAAGATAAATATTATGAGCTTTTTAGGCTTAAGTATGTTGTCTTCAAACTTTGCACTTGTGTGCATTCCGATGTGGAGTAGGGTTGTTAGGACTTTTTTTATCATGTAAAAAGGTCAGATGGTGCACCTTAAGCCCTTATCCCTTTCAGTACATTGGTAATCTCGAGGACCACTGATAAGTAGAAAAAATATAAACTAGATTCTTTTCGTCCATCCAACCATATTTACCCACCTGCCACTAAGCCCACATACACGTGGTGGTGTACATTGGCATAAAGGCTCCAAATGGCAATCTTGAGGACCACCGATGAGTAGAAAAGATATGAACTAGACTTCTTTCATCCATCTAACTAGATTTGCCCACCTGCCACTAAGCCCACTCACAGGTGGTATACATTGACACAAAGGCTCCAAAGTGTGGCTATAGGGATTCGAACTCTGAAGGGATAGAAAGAAGAGTCCTAACAAAGGCGTCTTCACCACCATCCTTTAGTGGTTAAGCACATTTGTTGGACTTCAAGGAGATAGTTTGGTGCTTTAAATAATTTAGTGGACATAAGGCGAGCAAAGCGGCTTGAAGTATAAGATCATGTGTCTTAAAGGAAAGCTGAAGCTTAAAGTAGGGCTGTGTCTTTGAAGAAGATTACGAAGATTTGGAGTAAGGTTGTGTGTCTAAAGGTGAGTCACAAAAGAAGGGAATATCGTAGATTAAGCTTCAGAGTAAACTTGTGATTGCATTAGTTGTAACAATAATTTGAAGTTTAACAAATGTCTAATTTCTATTGGTGCAGTGTTTAGCATCCGTTGTCTGTTTTTTTTTTTTTTCCCCTCTTCTTTTATTTTTTGTCAAGTTATTCTTTATTATTATTATTTTTTTTGCGCTAGTATTTGTTTGTAGTAATTAACACTTTGATATTGTAAACGGATGTGTTTAAGTAAGTGGCAGTTACTAAAATAATCGTGTTAAGTATTAGATATACGTACAATTGCATTGGTTTTATTTTGCTTGTTGTAAACATGAAGAAAAGAAAGGTTTTATTTTATTTTATTTTTTTTTTTTTGGAGTTTTTCCTCAGGATCACGATGCCACGTTTGGAGACGGTTCTAATCTTCAAACTGACAATGTTGAGCTCATTGTAAATTATTGGGCCTGGACCCATCATCCTATTAGGCATTTTCGAATCTTCCACGCAATGATGACCAAAGTTTAGTATCATATTATATGGCCATAATAAAAGAGGAAGAGCCAAAAGCATATTTAAACCAGGAGAATTAGTAAATAATAGCATATATTATTTTTAAATGTATAATAAATATGAGTAATTGAGATTTGTCTCGTTAGAAATTGAAAATAAAGACCATAAAATACCCTTATTTATTTTTTTCTTTATTTTTCTCTCCTTCCTTACTAGTACCAACGATGGTAGAGAAATATAGTAATTTATATGTTAATACTATATTTTCATATAATGAAAAAAAATTGCCGGTGACATTGTCAGTTATCACTAGCTTCGACGAAATCATGATGACCAGGAAATATTACATTTACACATAAATACTTTATTTTTATGTAAATGTAAAAAATTCTGACGACTTCGCTGGCAATCAAGAAATGCAATATTTACATAAAAATATTATTTTATTGTAAATATAAAAATTTACCAATGACAACACCGGCACCTACATTTGCGATGTCATCGATGGCTTAGATATATTATATTTTCATAGATATACAAAAGTTTACCAACAACGTCCCCTCGTGGATGACCAGTAAATATAATCTTTTCTAGTTAATAGTATAATTTTATGTAAATATAAAACATCACCGACAACGTTACTGGACATCACTGGCACCGACGATGTTACCAGTGGCTGATAAATACAATATTTATTGATAAATATAGTACTTACTAATGACTATACATATTTACCAGTGACTTCTTAGACATCAATGGTGCCGGCAATGTCAATAGTGGTAGGTAAATATTGTATTTTTTGATAAACACACATATTTTCTAGAACTGTCACCAGTGAACAACATTGGCAAAGACTAGTAAACTAAGAATATTGTTAAAAAAGTAAATGACAACAAAAAAAACTATAGATGAGCATCAAATATCCACATCCGATATCGTCCATGTGTTGCCAACTGCCACCAAACGCCTACTTTCCTTGTGGTCACCCCATCGAAAGCGCCCTATTGAATTTTCCAGGCAAATCAGAAAGAAAAACCAAGAGACAGAAAGAAAAAGAATGTGTGAGAGAAAAAGTTTTTCAGTATAAATTGATCTACTGTATTATTGATTTGTTAATTGAGCTTAAATATTCAATCTACAACCTATACATCAACTAATTGTCAGATGACACGTGTTACCTACTATAATAAACTTCAACAAATAACTAACTGATCTAACAGATAAAAGTAATCCAGTGGTCTACAACAAGTAATTAACCAGTAACCAACTAACTCTGACAATATCCTAACAGTATACAACTAGGAACCTGTGACGACCTGTCTTTTCGGGCGCCACTTTACTTTCATAAATCTCGTTATAAAACAGTAATCTTACTGACTTAGTAAGAAAATACTGAATTACAAAAAAATTTCTTAATTAACATTTAAAACTGTTGTGACTTTTGTCGCCATTCCTGTTGAGACTTCGCTCAACCTTTGTCTTTAAAACCATTTCAAACTGTTTCTTAAAACTTAATAAGAAACATTTACTAAACATAGCTTAAAACATCATTTCATAATTGTATAATACATTTAGTACAATGTATCTAAAAACCTTTAAAACATTTCTTAAAAACCTTGGAAACACTACATTAAATAGTGTAGAACCTTTTCTTTACGTAGCGGAAGCAAACTGTAGTGATATCCATTCCCACATTTCGCATCTGCTCTTCCGCAGCACCCAGCTCCGCTAACAGGTCTTACTGGTCACCCATACATTACCTACAGCATGAACAACTTTTTATGAGCTTACGCTCAGTAAGTTCAAACATAAACTCATAAAGCGTTTAAACATACTTTAAAACTTTTCTCATAAAAACCGTTCTCTTGAAACATTCTTCATAAACGTTTTGCATAAACACTTTTCATAAAACATTTCTAAAACGTTTCTCATATATATCTTTCATAAAACATATCTAAAACGTTCTTCATAAACGTTTTCATAACACAATTCTAAAACGTTTGCGTAAACGTTTTTCATAAAGCATTTCTTATACGTGTCTCATAACACGTCGTTTATAAACTTTTCTTGAAAACATGAAAATGTTTTCCATAAACATTTATCATAAGACATTCCTCAGAATGTTTTTCATAACATATAAATGTTTTCATAAACGTTTAACATAAATATTCACAATATATTTTCCATAAGCATTTAACATAAAACTTTAAAATAAGGAATACAAGCAATTCATAATGCATAATTCCAATTATGCTCAATTATGTTGTCACGCCCCGGAGTACGGGAGGTGACGTGGTGGTTTAATTAAATTAATTAAGTGAAGATTTAGTTAAAAATAGGGTTCTAGAAGGAAATTTATAAATTTAAAGGTGATAATTTTAAAATCGTTTGAATAGAAAAGTTAAAGAAATAGATGAATCATCATAATAATTAAACAAATAGAAATAACATTAAAATAATTAAATATGGGATGGAACGCGTATGAGTCCCACTAGCCCACATATTGTGCACACACATATAGTACTGACAATATTATGATACAACCACAGTCCTAAATAAAAGGAAAGTTAAAGTCTTACATGCCTTGAATGGTAAATTAACCTACCAAATACTTCTACTGATCGTAAGTCCGGTCGGCGGACTCTTCTCCAAACCTATGCTGATATCCACCCAGGGTTAAGATTTTAAAACAGATAAAATGTGAGCGAAAGGCTCAGTAGGACTATATTTGAAAATTTTTCAAATTTAAAAGAAATTGCATAAATCAAATAAACATATAAAAATGAACTGGAACAATCAACGAATAAATAATTAAATGTGAAATTAAATAAAATATAATCTTCCAAAAATAATTCAAATAAATCAATCAAAAGAGTACCATTTTTCCTTTCCTGGGCAAACCATACATG
>CAMOHE010036754.1:0-13840 GCA_946598075.1 Artocarpus hirsutus
TTGCGTTCTTATAATAATAGTAATAATTAATATTACTATGATAAATTTCACGCAGTTATCTACACTTGTAAGCCACTAACTGTAAGTGTATAGAACATCATGCATTCTTGTCGTGCCTTGTGGTCTCGTAGAAAAATCGGGTCAAACGTGCTTATTTAAACCTTATGCTCACCAAGTGTCAATTTATGGTACTGAGCTCATGATCATTATTGATCTGGGTTTTTTTTACTGAACTGATATCACATAGAAATTTCCACATAATCTTAGTAAGTTGGAAATTTTACTTTTGCCAAAAACATCATCTTTTTGGCTCATGCATAAAATTAATAAATCATAAACTCTTGGTTTAACACATCAAATAATTATTTTTTAATTATTTTAATGTACAATTATAACATTACATTATTACATGTTTCATAAATAAAGTACATAATTTTGTGCATTCACAACATATTTATCTCTAAGGTCTTACGGCTAGTAAAACCTTCAAATTTGTGTATTAATAAACTTAAACTCGTACTTTTTCAAGTATTTAGCTAAGTCATGAGTGAAAACCCTTAATTAATTATAGTTGTTAATGTTTGAATTTTTTTGGGTCATTACATTTTTTATGACAAAATTGTGTTTATAATTTGTTCTAATATTAATAAACATATATTTTACAAGGGAAAAATAGTTTTATTTACTAATTAATGTTTTAAAATTTTAGAATTTAGAAAAGATTATTTTGATC
The DNA here is from genome assembly GCA_946598075.1 of Artocarpus hirsutus. Classification (NCBI taxonomy): domain Eukaryota; kingdom Viridiplantae; phylum Streptophyta; class Magnoliopsida; order Rosales; family Moraceae; genus Artocarpus; species Artocarpus hirsutus. The sequence goes on from CAMOHE010036754.1 coordinate 734, forward strand.
AAGAAATCAAATTTTAAACAAATTGATACGATAGAACTTAATAAACAAATTGATAGAACTTAATAAATTGAGAAATAAATTAAATAAAGATTCTTGGAAGAAAAAACTTGTAAATTTAGAACTTGAAGTGAGAAGCAGCTGCAATTTATAAACTGAGAAAATCATAATGTTTTCTTCAAGACGGCTGCTTCACAATATTATTTTCATTACAGTTGGTTTTTTTTTTTAATATCTGAATTTGGTTTACAGTTGTTAATTGCACTTTATTTCCCTTTAGACCTTTTATTGCTCAGGATCCTAAGAAAATTTGTATTTTTTCTTTTCTTATTGAACTTTTTGCTTTACAGTAAAAGAAAAGAAATTAAGAACATATGGCATAAAAAGCTGTATGAACGTGTAGATATCGTTGCATGGGCGTCCTTTAAATTTCTATGCAAAGAAAAAATCTACCTAATTAACCTTATGTTTAACAAATAAGTTCGAAGTTATAAGTTTAAAGGCCCCGTTTGGTTCCGTTCAGAATTTTTTATTTTTGCACATTTTTTAAGCAAAAATTTTAAAAACATTCTCAACATAATTTTTAAAAAATTTCTATTTTTTAAAACAAAAATATTTTTACATATTTTAAAAACAATACTAAACGGCCCTCTGTTTTTTATTTTGTGTTTTTGTTTTTTTGTTTCATTGTTTTTTTTTTTTGAACTTTGCCAAACAACAACTTGATGAAAGCTGACAAAATCATGGAAAACGACAATTAGCAGAGAAACATTTGAGAAAGCATAAACGACGCGTCCTTGAAAACCACAGACGATTAAGAATTAAAAAAAAAAAAAATTCCAAAACATGCATTGGAAGAGTAAAATCTCTGTGACATACTCCTGTATATTTATACCTATTAAAACCATAATATAGTTATTTATACAAACACACCAAAAATAAGAATCTCTTCAACTTGTTTCTTGGTTACATAAATTGGTTTCGACTTTATCGTTCCTGCATATAGCCCTGCACAATTGCATAGTGTCAAGGATACCATGTAGTAACCAGTTAGTATACTATTAGAATAGTCGGTGTGGCTTTGGTTAAATCTGTTACACAATGTACACATAACTATATCAAAATGACTGGGGTGGGGAATATAGAACCTTTACTAATTATCTGCTTGAAAAAGGCATTACACATCGTACCACTTGTCCCACAACTCATAAACAAAATGGCCTAGCTGAAAGGAAACATAGGCACATTGTTGATAACGGTTTGACCTTGCTAGCATGATCCTCTTTATCCTTTAAGTTCTGGGATGAAGCCTTTAGAACTACTGTCTTTTTGATCAATAGACTTCTAATCCTTTACTTTAAAATATAACACCTTTTGAAATTCTATTCAATGCCAAACCAAATTACTCATATAAAAGTTTTTGGTTGAGCCTGTTTTCCTCATACCAAGGCTTACAATAGACACAAATTTGATTATCGATCAAGACCTTGAACTTTTCTGGGTTATAGTCTTACTCATTATAGCTAAAAATGTCTTGATCCCACTGGAAGAATTTCATTTTTAAGGATGTTCTCTTTGATGAGTTTACTTTCCCATACTCTAAACAACAAGTTTCCTCTACTGAACAGTCTCAACCAGATTCTAATCCTATCTTGATTCCACTTCCTGATTACTCTTCTACTCCTCCATCAGTTCCAGATCCTACAGATCATGCTCCCTTAGTCTCCTCTTGTTTAGCCATCCTCTCCTTAATTTCAATCATCTTCTATGGTTCCTACTTCCTCACCTGACCAGTGACCTTCTTTAGTATTCCTTAATCATTCTTCTGCTGCACCTATTCAATCTATTGATATTTTGTCTTGTGATCAGCTTCATTTGCAGAATTTCCATTCCATGCTCACCAGGGGAAAACGAGGCATCAAGAAACCTAAAGTTTACTTAGCTGCTTCTAAACCACTTTTTGCTCAGGATGCATTACAACAAGATCAGTGGAGATCAGTGGAGGAAAGCCATGACAGAAGAGTATGAGGTCCCCACGAGGTGCAAAACTTGGAGCATGATTTCATTACCCCATTGGCAGAAAAGCAATAGGTTGCAAATGGGTGTATAGAGTTCAAGAGAATCCAGGTGTCACAGTGAACAAATACAAGGCCAGACTAGTGGCCAAAGGGTTTCATTAGGTGGTAGGTTTTGACTTCACGGAGACTTTCAATCCTGTGGTCAAACCAAACATCATAAGAATGATTCTTACTTTGGCATTAAGCAAACACTGGCTTATTTTTCAAATTGATATAAAAAATGCCTTCTTGAATGGCATTTTACATGAAGAAGTGTATATGGAGCAGCCAATGGGCTTTATTGATCAAGATAGTCCTGACAAGGTGTGCAGACTTTACAAGTTCCTTTATGGCCTTAAACAGGCCCCTAGAGCTTGGTTTAACGAGCTGCATCAGGCCTTACTCAGCTTTGGTTTTCATGTTGATAAAACCGATCAATCTTTATTCATCAAAAGCACATCTATTGTTGTGATTGTTCTTGTATATGTTGATGACATCCTAGTTACAAGCAGTAATTCTGATCAAATTCAATAGTTTATTGATGCTTTCAACAAGCAGTTGCGTTAAAAGACATGGGAGAACTAGACTACTTTCTTGGAATTCAAGTCAGGCAAACAGCAGATGGCTTACACTTGTCACAAACAAAGTATATAACTGATCTTTTGTGCAAAACAAAGATGCAATTTGCTAGAAGTGTAACTGCTCCTTTAACTACTGGGGACAAGTTAGTTAGTTATGGAAGTAAACAAGTTAAAAATACTCAGCTTTACAAAAGTGTTGTTGGTGCCTTGTAGTATATGACCATTACCGGACCTGAGCTTGCATTTTCTGTAAACAGGATTTGTCAGTTTATGCATAATCCTCTTTAGTCATACTAGAGAGCTGTGAAACACATCTTGAGATATCTTGTAGGCACATTGAATTATGGTTTACATTTGAAAACCAGTTTAAGTACAGCCCTTGATTTGGTGGGATTCTGTGACGCTGATTAGGCCTTTGATCTAGATGACAGGAAGTCAACATCATTGTTTTGTGTATTTCTTGGTTCCAATTTGATCTCCTGGTCTTCCAAGAAACAGCATACTATTTCTAAGTCACCCAGAGAGGCAGAAGTCAGAAGTTTTGCAAGCTTAGTTGCTGAGATTTAATGGATTAAGTCTCTTCTAAGTGAGCTACAAGTTCCAATTCTCAAAACACCAATAATATGGTGTGACAATCTTAGTACAGCAATGGTTTCTGCCAATCCAGTCTTACATGTTCTAAACATCCTGAGATTGATTTATACTTTCTCAGAGAAAAGGCTTTGAAAAAGAAAGTTGAAGTCAGACATTTGCTAGCCACAGATCAAGCAGAAGATATTTTGACAAAAGGCAAATTCGAGCAAAATATTTCCTATTATGCAAGCCAAACTTAATGTTAGAAGCTTTTCAACCTTAAGTTAGAGGGGGACTGTCAAGGATACCAGTTAGTAAGCTGTAATTATATTATTAGAATAGTCAGTGTAGCTTTAGTTAATTCTATTACACAATGTACGCGTGTCATGTTTGTGTTGAATACTGAAGAAGTTAGTTGAGTTAGTTAGATATTGAGACTATTATTTAAGGCAACAGTTGTACTATTCATTCATTCAATTCAATTGATGAGAATGACAACCTCTCTCCAAGATTTAATAGTCTTCTTCTTTCTGTTCTTTGTCAAATACTTAGACGAACAGAATACAGCTACACATCCAACGCACTTTATAACGGTAGTTTAATGGAGAATTAATTAAAAGTACCAAATTGAATCTTCCAATTGATTCTAATTTTGGGGAACTTACAAAATATGTTTTCATTTATGTAGTTCGATGTTACACCTTAAACAAAAGCATAAATGACAATTCCATTGATTAAACAAGAAGTTAAAATACAAACTCCACAACAGCAGGATTTCCTATGACTTAATAATGATTACAATGCTCCCAACATACCAGTGAAGAAAAGAAAATAAATATATTATTATGCACTTTCGCTACAGATTTATGGAACTAAAAATAAACTAAAAGGAAAAGACAGTGGTGTCATCAGAACCATATGCCTCAGTCCATTGTGGAGCGGCAGTTGAATTGCACTCCGATTTGATCATCAACAGTACAGCTTCTCATGCATCTTCCTGTACAACATCGTAATCCAGAAACACAAAAGAATGGAATAAAGTTTGGGTTACAAAAAGAAACATGTATTTGAAATTGCAAACAAATTACAAACTTACTCTTCTAGACACCCAAGAGACTCGGTTTTTCTCATCTTTCTAGTTTGATCTTCTCCTCCGTCTTAAATGAGCACTGGTTTTACGACGCTGACGTCCTCCTCGTCCAAATCGTTTCAGAAACCAATAATCAAAGCTTTTGCTGGAAAGGACCATGTATCCCATAGATATCCCGATCACCATTCCACTTCCATATCCCATCATGACCACCTTCCAATCAATCATTCCACTGTTGTCATCTCTGTCATCATTGTCGCCACCTTGATCTTGTTGTACCTCATCGTTGCTGCATGATTTTGACAAAGGAAATCCACATAATCCCCCATTGTTCTTGTATGAATCATTACTGAATGTGTCGAATTGCCTTCCGCGAGGTATTGGCCCCTCTAATTTGTTGTCGGAGAGATTTAAAATTGCAAGTTGAATCAAATCTGAAGCTAATTGCCATGGGATATTTCCAGAAAGCTGGTTTGATGAGACGTCTAACCATTCGAGATTGCTCAAGTTTCCCAATGATGGTGGAATGAGACCAGACAACTTGTTGTGAGAAAGATTGAGCCCTTTGAGTGAATTGAGCTTCCCAATAATTGTTGGAATCTCTCCTGTGAAGTTATTGCTTGAGAAATCAATGGTTATGAACAACTTTTGTATTTTAACCAGCTCAATGTCGAATCCTTTAATTGTCACTGTCACAGAATAACAATAGGAGCTGATAAAAGTGCTACCTCCCATGTATTCTAAGTGATCTGTATGAGCATCCATCATGGCCACCAAATTCTCAAAATATTTTGTCGGCAAAATTCCCGTGAATTCATTGTTGGAGATGTCCATGATTCTCAACTTTTGAAAGGGAAACCTTACTTTGGGATTGCTTATTTTACCAAAAAATCTATTAGATCTTAAGATAAGAACTTGAAGCTCTGGAAGAGATTCCAACCAATGGGGAAAGGACCCGTTTAGATTGTTGTTCCCAACATCTAAAATTTCAAGGTATTCACAATTTAGCGAAGAAAGGGGCAATGGCCCTTCCAATTGGTTTCCATTGAGGCTAAGATAGCTCAAGTAATTTCCTTTTGCAAATATTGTTGGAGGAATCAATCCATGAAACTTATTCATCCGCAAATTTAAAACAGAGAGACTGTTGCTAAGATTACCAAAGCATAGAGGGATGTTCCCACTCAAACTGTTGTTTGACAAGTCAAGAACTCCAATCTCACTAAGGTTGCAAAACGAAGAAGATATCTTTCTGACCAGTCGATTGTTTGATATTGAAAATATAACAGTTGAAGGTGGTGGAATCGGAAGATGACCTTTAAGCCTGTTGGAGCTGAGATTGATATAATTTAGGCTTTTTTTCCATGGAATTTGCCCAATATGAGTTAAGAGGTTGTGAGAAATATTCAGAAAAAACAAGGAATCCTTTCCAACATTCCACAACCGTTGGGGAACAATCCCTTCAATTCTGTTATTGGAAAGGTCCAAGTATTCTAAATGTTCTAAGTTTCTTAAAGAGTATGGAAAGCCAATGATATTGCATGAAGACATTTCCAGAGTTTGAAGGGTATTGGGCAAAACAGATAAGATGGAGTTAACAGAATCCATTGATAGGCTATTAAAAGAAAGATCAAGATTTTTGAGATTTTTTAACTTTGAGACCCGATCTAAAGAAACAACACCACTCAAGATATTTGATGAGAGATATAAGCTCTGAAGATTCACTTGCTGAAAGATTGATCTTGGAATAAGGCCCTGTAGTTTGTTTGAACTTACATCGAGATGTACTAAAGAATTATACTGGAATTCACCAATATAACCAGCGAATTGGTTATGGGATAAACCTAAACGCTCTAAAGATGGAAGGAAATATAGCCAAGAAGGTATTGTCCCATTAAGTAAGTTACCATTCAAGTACAAGGATTTCAACTTAAACGGAATAGGGCCTACTAATTGATGTTTTGAAGAATCACATAAAAGAGTTTGTTTTGAGAAATTACAAATCTCAGGGAGCTGGCCTTCAAAATTATTGTATGAAAGGGCCAAATACTTCAATTGTGCAAAAGAGTCCCATGGGATTTGACCACCAAAATTGTTAGAAGAGAGGTCTAAGGAAGTGATTTGCGTTATGTTGCCAAGCAATGTAGGAAAAGATGCTCTAAATGTGCAGTTCTTGACCTCTAAATGATTTAAATATTTCAAATTCCTAGTAAGATATGGTAAATCTAATAGGAATCCAGTGGAAGAAAGGCTCAAATTTCTAAGTGGACTAGTCCAATTAAATCTAGGAAACGAACCAGTGAGATTGTAATTGTACGATAATCTGAGATCTTGAAGGTTTGGCAAGCGAAAAATATTTTCTGGAAATTCTCCTTTCAGCTCACCTTCACAAAGATCAAGAGTTGTCAAAGATGCTGACAAATTCATAAAGGAGTTAGGTGAGACATAAGTCATATTGACATATCTTAAGGACAATTCTTTGAGACTAGTTAAGTTTGCAACAATTCGTTTCAAACGAAGAGTCTCTAGTCTCAAACCAAAGTTCAAACTAAGATCTAATGTAACTAAACTAGACAAGTAAGAGACTTCTAGAGGGACTTGTCCAGTGAAACCAGAAAAAGAAAGATCAAGGTGAATCATACTTGCAAACCTACCAAATTGGGGTGAAATTTTTGAATCATAAAAATCATTTTGGGAGAGAATCAGAGTTTGGAGATGAGTGAGGGAGAACAAACTGTTGTTGGAGTGGATAACGCCTTGAAGCCCACTGCATGCAAGTTCAAGCCTAATGACATGACCAGTGACCTCATCACAAGTGACTCCACTCCATGTGCAGCAATCCCTGTTCACATCCCAAGACATCGTACTATTGTGACTAACAATTCCTAAATCTGCGCAATAAGAAAAGTAAGAAGAATCGTTTGTTATGTTGAAAGAGTTCCTAAAACGGAGCAAGGCAGAGCCTTCATGGGGATGGCATAATGGAGGAGGACTAGTGAGGGGAGAGGACGGAGATGATGAAGAGTGCAATGGAGAATGAATGAAGAAGAGAAGGAGACAGAGCCGTGCAAAAGGCCAGACCATGGTTTTTGGAGAAACTAAAACGATCAAGTAAGTTATGGACTCCAGATATTGGGGATAGTTTGTGCAATAACAGGCTAAGCGACCATGTACATTTATAGGCATCAAGAAATTTCTCTCTGAAAAGCATAATCTTAATTATTGAATGGAAAATAAATTTTAAGAAATACAAACATATATTGGGTAGCTGATTGTAAGCTCATATGGTAGGGAATTATTTGGAGAAAATTGTTTAATAAGAAAAAGAGTCAAAGTCTTCGTGTTAGACAAAAAGATATTTATCGAATGTCCTGTTACAAGTTACCATAACTTGAGTTTAGGGTTGGGCTTTTTATGTTTCTCGTCTTATCTTCTCTACTACCTTTTCAGTTAGCTTATCTATTGATAAGAAAATGGTGTAATAAAAACAAAGAACAAGAACACACATATATTTATGTGGAAAAATTTATGTGAAAATTCAAGATATGGGAAAGAATCACGGGTATAGAAGAGAAAAATCACTAAACTCGAAAAAGGATTATAAGATGGTGACGATTAGGGAGACTAAAAAATCGATAATACCAAACCCTAATGTAATACATCATGTATATAGGCATAAACAAAACCCTATAGGCCTAAAACATAAACTAAATGGTCTAAAACGCTACCACCACAGATCTTATAAAAAATCTCATATTTGTTCTTTCACCACAATTGTTGCACTGCTAGCTTTTCGGATCAGGTCTATCTGAATTCGGGTCACCATACTATAACATCTATCAACTTAATGCATGTGACTGATTTTTATATAAGCTAATTAGCGCTTGAAAAAATATATTATTATAGCAAAAAAGAGTAATATATATTTGTTAGCTTCCAATTGCCTTATAAACAAATATAACTATAAAAGACCTTCTAGGAAAACTGGACTATCTCTTGTAATTAGCAAATAATCCGTCTGCCGATGTATTACATGACGAAATTCATAATGATAAAAAAAAAAAAATTACAATTTTATTTCCTAATTAGTGATTAGATATGGCATGTATCATGTGACATATGACAACGAATAGCTTTCCACTAATGTACGCCATATCGGTCATGCACTAAATTTCTAAAGTTATCTTGATCAACTCATCAGACATAATATGATCAAATTTGTAATAACAAATGAACAAATTAAACTAAAAAATATGGACAAATTTGTAATGACAAATCAGCAAATTCCGGCAACTAACTGTCATATTTGATGTGTACTTATAAGATAAAACAAAAATATTCGGTTTTTTATGTTATGCAGAATTTAATTAAAGTTCAATTAAATAAATTACTGAAAACATAAATCGAGAAAAAAAACACAAATAATTTTTAATTGGTTCAGAAAAATCCTACATCCATTAGGCCACATTCAGTTACTGAACAATCTAATCAATTATAAAAATTACAGGCGCTAATTGGACTTGAACACATAAGGGACTCCCTTTTAGACAAAATTGTTACAAGAACTCAACAAATTTCACTAAAAATGTGAACAAATTTTTAATAACAAATCAACAAATTCAGAATAATAATTGTTATATTTGATGAGTACTTATGAAAGAAAAAAAATTAATGCAAGTCAAAGTCTTTTCTGTGAGACAAAAAGTACGTGTTCGTTGCGTTCAATTGTATTATAAATCAAATGTAACTTATTCTTTGGGCTGGAAAATCTTTTTTCTTCTTTTGAATTTGCCTACTTTTCTTCAATGGAGCTAGATTTTCCGATGTTCTGGTCCCGCCATTTACTCGACCGTATCCGGATTGATATCTTCTGCAGTTTTTAGGAAAATTCCTACATTCACTGGGCCGCATCCAGTTATTGATGAACAATCTAATAAATTATAACAATTATAGAAACCAATTGGAGTTAAACAAAATAAAAGACTCCCTTTTAGACATACTTGTAATAAGAACTCCACAAATTTCACTAAAATATGTGAACAAATTTGTAATAACAAATCAACAAATTCCGGATAATTATTGTTCTATTTGATGAGTACTTATAAAAAGAAACAAAAAAAAAAAAGAAAAAGAAAAATGAATACAAGTCAAAGTCTTTTCTGTGAGACAAGAAGTATTGTCCGTTGTGCTTAATGGGATTTTTCAACCTTGGTGGGCGCAGTCAGCTCCCACATTCATTAGTTTAATAAAAAAACAGTGTGAAAGCTTGTTTTCACATGCAAAGAGAGGAGGCATTGAATTCGGTGCCCCTCATAAGCGCAGTCCACGTGTTTTTGAATAAAAAAAGAGGGGGGAGCTCAGCGATAAATGTGAATGTAATAACTGAAAAAATTTAAAAATTAATAAGAATGATTAATTGAAGAATTTTTTATAATTATTCTGTTAAGTACTTGTAAAAGCATAAGTTTAGAATTTATTAACATATAAATTTAAAGGTCTTATTAGCCATAAGGCCTTAAAAATGAATAATGTTATGAAATGCATAAATTTATTTGCTTTATCTATGAAACATGTAACACATGTATGTTATGGTAGTACATTTAAATAATTAAAAATAATTATTTAATATGCTAAATTAAAAAGTTTATGACTCAATAATTTCATATATGAGCCAAAGTAGCGACGGTCATAAGAATCTTAGTTAGAATATTTAAATTAAGATTATATAATAAAAAGGAATTTCCATAAAAAATGATTATACGAAAATCCTATACAAAGCCAGTTCAGGTCAAAGTGTAAATAACTGTATGAAATTATAATAATAGTAAATTGTTATTATTATTATTATAAGAACGTTAATGGAACCACAAACATTGAGAACCTTTAAGACAATGCAATTGAACAAATGGATTACTTTCAAATCCATAATGCGATTAAGGAAAATTTAGAAACATCCATAGATTGGATGTACACCTGTAAACAAGTTTTTACGAAAAACAGTTTGGACTATAACCCTTAAGCACGAACTTGTGCTAAGTCCATAATTTTATTAAGTTGACTTATAGATGGTCAATTTAAATTACAAAAAAAAATATAGACTATTATAAATTTCAACTATTATTTTTATGGCAAAACTAAAAGTTGATAATACGAAAATTTGTATAATTTATGACTATCATTTTTTGTGACGACCCTCCTTACGTGGCCGTCACTTGACTTAAACGTAATTGTAAACTTTAACATACTTAAGAATAAAGTACAGAAATTTTAGAATAATTTTTTTTAAATGGATTCTTGTTTTAGAATCCTTAGCATAAAACCTTAGAAGGAATAATAATTGTTTTCCTAAAACTTAATAACAAAAGAATTCTTAAAGATAAAGAATTCTCAACGTGTAACTTTAAAAGCTATAATAATTATTTCTCAACACTTAATTGCATACACCTAACATAACACATAATTTTTAAAATGTGATAATAACGTAATAATAATTATTACGTTTTAACATAGCTATAATTTCCAAAAGCATGGTCCTTTGCATAACTCATAGCATTAATTTCTTAAAACATAACCATAGTAATTTCCTTGAACTTTTCTTTTTAAATATAAGGATAATTATTTAGTAACTATTACTTTAAGGACATTTTTTAATTTAAATAAAACTATTTTCAAAACAATTTTAAATTAAATATTAAAATAAAATCCCATTTAAATGCTCTTTAAAACTTTCTTAAAAATCATTATATATCATACTTATAATTTAACATCTTAAACATCATATATTGATATCTTAAAAATAAATATTTTCAAAACTTATCATAATAATAATTACTTGGAACTTGTTTATTTAAACCGACATAATAATAATAACTTTTGAAGCATATTTATCTATACTTCCCTAAAGGTAAATTCCTAAAAACATATTCATAAAAATCATTACTTATTTTGGCATAAACTTATATAAACATTTTCTTATTATAAATGTTCATATAATTTTCTCATTTGAAAACTTCGCACATTTATTGCATCAACCTTCTTAAAATAATCAAAACATAATTTCTTATAACTTAAATTTTTAAGTTTAAGATACTAATTTCTTAAAGTTTTTCCTTTAAACTTTCATAATAATTTCGTAAAAACATATCTATAAAATTCATTTCTTAACACAACGTAAAACTTTAATAATCGTTTTTAATCTTAAGAAAATTTATAATTTTCTTACTTAAATAGTTCGTGTATTTGTTGCATTGTCTATTGCAACATTCTTAAACTTTAAAATCCTCTACATCAAGATTGTGTAATTACAAGCTCTGTTTTTAAAGCATAATTACATAACTTATTTACTTATTCATATGTACATAATTTTCGTAAGATGTGAACATACAAAATTTCGTAAAATAAAATATGCAATAATTCGTAAAATAAAAATGCAAAAATATTAAATTGCGTGAGCGGTATCCATTCTCATCTTCACCATTCGTCCGCTGCTCACCACTACCCACTAAGTGCCGCTGACAGGTTTTCTTACCTACAACATGAACATACTTAAATGAGCTTTCGCTCAGCAAGTAGGAAATTAGTCTCGCAAAACATAAATAAAAACCATTTTTATAAAAATATGCATGAGCATTTTATGCTTGCTTATCAACTTGAATTACGCTTAATTATTTAAGCTGTATCTTATTTTTTTACTTTGGGTCCGGTGATCGTACCAGTTGCATGCAGTCGGGTCTATCTGAATTCAAGTTACCATACTTTAACATCTGTCAACTTAATGTCTGTGACTGATTTTTATATACACTATTTAACAGGTGAAAAAAAATATATTTTTATAGCAACAAAGAGTAATATATATTTGTTATTTTCCAATTGCCTTATAAATAAATATAACTATAAAAGACCTTCTAGCAAAACTGGACTATCTCTTGTAATTAGCAAATAATTCGTACAAGAAATCTGTCGATGTATTACATGATGACTTTCATAATGATAAAAAAATTACAATTTTATTTCCTAATTAGTGATTAGATACGTCATGTATCATGTGTCACATGACAACGAACAGCTTTCCACTAATGTATGACATATCGATCATGCACTAAATTTCCAAAGTTATCTTGATCAACCCATCAGACATAATATGAACAAATTTGTAATAACAAATGAACAAATTAAACTAAAATATATGGACAAATTTGTAATGACAAATCAGCAAATTCCGGCAACTAATTGTTATATTTGATATTGTAATGACCCAAAAAATTCAAACGTTAATAACTATAATTAATCGAGGGTTTTTCCCTCATGACTTAGCTAAGTACTTAAGAAAGTACAAGTTTAGCATTTATTAACACGCATATTTAAAGGTCTTAATAGCCGTAAGACCTTAGAAATAATTAATGTTGTGAATGCACAAAATTATGTGCTTTATTTATGAAACATGTAATAATGTAATGTTATGATAGTATATTAAAATAATTAAAAATAATTATTTGATGTGCTAAACCAAGAATTCATGATTTATTAATTTTATGCATGAGCCAAAAAGACGGTGTTATTTGGCAAAAGTGGAATTTCCAACGTACTATGATCATGTGAAAAATTCCTATATGATAACAGTTCAGTAAGAGAAACCTAGATCAATACTGATCATGAGCTCCATACCATAAATTAAAAATGGTGAGCACCAAGTTCAAGGATGCAAGAATTCCAATGTTTTAAATGTGTATAGTTAATAATTGTACACATTAATAATTATGTAAGGTTTATTATTATTGTTGTAATAATAATGACAATAATAATAATATCAATT
>CAMOHE010036766.1:0-18751 GCA_946598075.1 Artocarpus hirsutus
TAAAAATATTTAAATGTGAGGTGGAACGAGTATGGGTCCCACTGGCCTACATATTGTGCACACACATGTAGTACTGACAATATTACAATACAACCTCAGTCCAAGTAAAAAGAAAGATAAAAGTTTACATGCCTTACTTGCTATAGTACAACCTACCCAGATCTTCTACTGATCGTAAGTCCGGTCAGTGGACTCTTCTCCGATCCTAAGCTGATGTCCACCTAGGGTTAAGATTTTAAAACAGATAAAAATGTGAGCGAAAGGCTCAGTAGGACTATATTTAAATTAAACAGATAAATATTTTATTAAAACTTTCTTAACAAATAAATAAATCAAATTAATATTTTCATTAAATAAAAATCCCATTGAAATCAGTTTGTCAAGAATAGCTTTTAAGCTCTCTCGGGTAAACCAATTATTCACCACCGAAGTGGGCCAGCTGGGTTTCGGGACCTGCCTCCAAGGTCGTTCACTACACGACCTGATCTCTGATGTGGCATCACGCCCTCAAATATATATATATATATATATATCTTTTGATTAATAAAATCTCTTCTTTACCATATATAATTATTTATATTCATTATGAGGTTTATTATGAACAGTTCTCAATCAACCGTTTGTAAAGATATTTAAACAAAATCATTTCCCAATCAGTCATTGAAAACATTTGATAAAAATCCCCTTTGGTTCAAAATCATTTTGAAATAGGGCTACCAAAGAAAAGGGGTAGAAGTCCTACCTCGATATCCGTGTTGGTGTCCCACACCGTAATCCTGGTCCGCTAAACGTTAGCTCCGCGGATCCATGCACAATTCCTAAATGCATAGTAACTTAGTTCATTAGTATCTAACCTGAGGTATCCTATGGTACTAAATCATCTCATGGTGTCCTATTGCGCCATTTTAGGTTTATAAAATCATTTCATAAAGTTGAAATTTCAATCGGGGTTCAAAACAGTGAAAACAGGTGAAAAATCACAAAATTACACCATGCCCGGTCAGCCTACCGGTCTTCCTGGTTTGGCCTGCCGGAAGAGCAGGTTCGGTTGGTCGAACATCTCCAGGTTCGGCCTACCGGTCGGATGAATCTGACCTGCCGATCCCTTGAATCCGGCTTGCCAATCTAGAAAAATTCTAGAATTTTTCACGCACGGGTTCTTGGCATCCCGAATCCAAATTCTCAATTTCAACTTGTTTTCTCGATTCTCAGGCATGGGTAATCATCATAAACAATAGAAAATCATAGTAGAACACTTTTTAATGAATTAAAACAAGTTTTAAACAAGATTTTCAAATAAATCCTAAAATAGATAAAATGGAGGAAAAATGAAAAATCTTGATTTCAATCTATTTTTGATGAAATAAAGTCTGTATTCTAGCTAATCTAAGTCCATCTAACTTAGATTGAAGCTTTTCTAGGCTTAGAAACTCTTAGATGTCAAAATGCAAGAAAATTTGAAAAATAGAAAAACTTTGAATTTTAAAAACTAACCTCGAATCGAAGCTTGAAAACGATATTTTTGTTGTTGAATCTCGTTCCCGAGCCTTCAATCTTCTAACTCAAAGCTTAAATCTGAATTTTGTTTGAAAATTTAGAGAGAGAAAACTAGAGGGGAAGAGAGAACCGAGAGAGAGACGAGAGAGGTGAGCGAGAGAGAGGAGAGAGAAAATGAAAGTGAGAGAGAAAGAGGGAAAATAAATAGAGGGAAAGAAAAAGTAGTTGCACAGGACTATGTGCAACAGTATACTATTTTCAAATAAAATTGTTTCATTGAAAATTAAATTAACAATTAAAAACAATTTAGAATAATTAAAAATCATTAAAAGAGTAAAATAATACAAAGTCACTAAATTTTCACAAAACTTTCAAATTAAATTTAAAATGCTCATTAGGGCACACTAATCCACCATTTATCATTTTAATGTGATTTAATTAACTTCGGGGTGTTACACTCTTTCATTAAATATTGGGCTTCTTCGGGCCTTACGTACTTCAAACTTGGAGTAGTGTAGACTTGCTGATAAAGGTTACCACCGATCATCAAATACCAAGCTGAGCTATTGTAAGTCTGGCGTGCCTATACTCAGTCACTAGGCAATTTGGCTGTGGTTAGGTATCAGGTGATCAAATCCATCTATGTTGGTTACTCTTCGGCTACACTCGCCACTTCCTTGCTGATGCTTAGTTCAGCTAGTTTCTTGATGGGTACCGATGTGAGTTCGCTATTGCCCAAGCCCAAGGCCAACCGAGCAAGTGCATCGGCCTCAGTATTTTTGGATCTAGGGATTTGTGTGAATGAGTAAGTTTTAAATTGCCCAAGTAATGCCCTGAACTCTTGAAAATACATAGTCATGGATTCTGTTTAGGCTTGGAACACCCCAGTAACTGTTGGACGACAAGCATGGAGTCGCTGTGGATTGTTATGTGGTCCACCCCAAGGTCTCTCACAATTTTGAGTCTGGCTAGGAGTGCTTTGTACTTGGCCTCATTGTTGGAGGCCTTGAAGTCAAACCGAAGTGCATAGATCATCTTATATCCATCTGGGCTAGTTAGGACCAGCCTGGCACTTGAGCCCTTAGTGCAAGAGGATTAGTCCACAAAGAGTTTCCATTCTGGTTTCAACTTAGAGACATCATTACCTTCGTTGCTGCTTGGGGTGTCTTGGTCTTCCATGGGGGCTTTCTCGGCTAAAGGCATGCTCTGTGCAACATTAGTGAACTCGTCAATGAAATCGGCAAGGGATTGGGCTTTGATAGCCGTCCTTGCAACAAAATGAATATCATATTGACCAAGTTTGACCGACCATTTCGCCATCTGCCCAGATATCTTTAGGCTCTAGAGGACTTACTGGAGGGAGAACTTGGTCGAAACTTAAATAGTGTGACCTTGAAAATATGGCTGTAGTTTTCGAGTAGAAGTGACAAGGGCAAATGCAAGTTTTTCCAATCGAGGGTACCTCTCCTCAACACCTTAGAATGCATGATAGGTATAGTAGATGGGCTTTTAAACACTGTCTTCTTCTCGAATGAAGACTGAGCTCACAACCTTTTCTGAAATAGTGAGGTAGGCAAACAATACCTCCCCCATTAGAGGTTTGGATAGGAGCGGGCCGTGGCCAAATGCCTCTTGAGGCTTTGAAAAGCGTCCTTACACTCCTTGCTCCACTCAAACCTCCCCTTGAGTGTGTGCAAAAATTGATGCACCTGTCTGTAGACTGGGAGATAAACCTAGATAAGGTTGTTGTTTTGCCGGTGAGCTTCTACACCCCCTTGACACTCTGAGGTGAATGCATATCATTTATGGCTTGAGCTTTGGCTAGGCTGACTTTGATTCCTCTTTGGTTAAACATGAATCCAAGAAACTTGCCTGAGCTGAACCCGAATGTGCATTTTGCCAGGTTGAGTTTCATCCTATACTCCCAAAGAATGTCAAATCTTGCTTGGAGATCGATTATGTGATCTACTACTTAGACAGATTTGACGAGTATATCATCCACGTAAATTTCCATAGTCTTGCTAATCCGTCGAGCAAACATTTTGTTGACAAGGCATTGGTAGGTCACTCTAGAATTCTTCAATCCAAAGGGCATTATTACCACGTAATAGAAGAGCCGTTGGTCGGTGGTGAAGGTAGTCTTGATTCGGTGTTCCTTAGCCATCCTTATCTGGTTGTATTCGAAATAGGCATCTATGAGCCTCATCAGCTTGTGCCCAGCGGTCGCATCTACAAGCTGATCTATCTAAGGTAGTGGGAAGCAGTCCTTGGGGCAGGCCTTGTTGAGGTCAGTGTAATTAATATAGACCTGCCATTTCCCATTTGCTTTCTTGACAAGGACCACATTTGCTAACCACTCCAGATATGTCACTTCTCGGATGAACCCGACTTTCAGGAGCTTTTAGACTTCTTCGTTGATGGCTGCATACCTCTCTGGATTGAAGGCTCTACTATTTTAAATGACCAGCTTATTGTTTGGCTGGACATTAAGCTGGTGACAAATGACATCATGATCGATGCCAGGCATATCCTCGTGAGACCATGCAAACACATCTTGATATTCCATAAGGAACTTCTCAAGGTCAGCTCGGATCTTAGGTTTTAGTTGAGAACCAAGTTGGACCATATGGTCGGGATGAGTCGGGTTCAAATTGAACAGCACCAAATCTTCCATAGGGGTAGCTCTCACCTCTTCTTTGGGTAGACGGGGGTCAAGGTCAGAGAGCATCTTCGGCACTTGCTTGGTAGGGAATTGGATCTCATCAAACTTATATTGGCCGAGACGTTTAGTTACCAAGCTGATGTAGCCTTGCAGCATTGGCATAGCATGCTCAGTAATGCTTTTGCTGTGATCTGATGACTTTAACCCCATTCTCTGTTGGAAATTTCATGGCTAGGTGGTAGGTGGAGTCTACGGCCTTCAATGCATTCAACGTCGAACAACCAATGATGATGTTGTACTGTGAGGGTTTGTCAACCACTAGAAAGTTGATGATGAATGTTACTCAAGTAGCCCCCTCAACAAAAGTGACCAGTAAGCCGATCTTTTTGACTACTCGGATGCACTCGCTAGTGAAGCTATATAGTTGTGTCTGGACCAGGACGAGGATAACGTTGTTGATTTTTAGCTTGTTGTATGCCTGCTTAAACAGAATGTTGGTTGAGCTAGCATTATCGATCAAAACTCATCGAACAATGTTGTAAGCAATCTGGAGCTTGCAAACAAGAGCATCATTGTGCACGTGAACAAGTTTATCTACCTCATCTTCAATAAAGGCGATCGGAATGTCTTGTTGATGACAAATCTTGTTGATGTGCTCAGACATATTAATGAGCTCACCCTTCTTAACGAACTGAGCATCCTATACATAAGTGCACTGCCCACTTGATTTGTCCTTGGTAACAAGCCCTCTGAAGATCATATGAATGATATTCGGGGGTTTTGAGGTGTTCCCACTTTCGTTTCATGGGCGGTTCTATGTATCGTGGGCTAGCTGGTCGTCTCTCCTAGGTGTGGAGCCTGAAGTTAGGACTCTCTCTATGAACTCTTGCAAGTACCTGTCTCAAACCAGCCTCTTGATCTAGTCCTTAAGTTAGATGTAATTGCGAGTATTATGTCCCACATCCTTGTGAAAATTACAATACTTGTTCTAGTCTCGCTTTATCTTACTACCTTCAGCTTGGGCAGATCGACCAATTGGTTCCTTCCGCTCACTTGGGTGAGCACCTTGTTGATACTGGCGATCAGGGGTGTATAGCTTTGAAACTTCCTGGTTGGCAGCTTCGGCTTCTTGGTTTTCTTCTCTTTCTTCCTTTTCTTCCTCTATTCGACACTTAGCTGCTCAGTTGCCGACTTTTGATTCTTTTCCTTCTTGCTACTGCTACCACTACTATCCTCTCAATGGCTCTTCATGTACTCGGCCACGTTGGCATACCTTTGGGCATAGCTAAGCATCTGAGAAAAAGTGCTTGGCTGGTCGAAAGCAAGTGACCAAGTTAGTTTCTCATCTCAGAGACCCCCGACGAAGGCATGCTTCAAGGTCTCATCTTCGACATGTTTGACCTTGAGTGCTACTCTGGTAAACCAATTAATTTAAACCCTGACATTCCCATCTCCCTGCATAACAACATAGAGATTAGTTATTTCTTTTCTTCTCGTTTTTGTTGTAGAGAAGGCGGTTGAGAAGGCATCAGAAAGCTAGTGAAATAAGGTAATTGTGCCCAGTTTTAGGTACCGGAACCATTGTTGAGCAGGTCTAGTTTGTGTTAGGGAAAAGGCCTTACACATAGCTACATCGCTGGCATTATATAGAAGGATATGTTCTCGGTATAGTTCGATGTGCTTGTTAGTGTCGGTAGTCTCGTCATAAGCCTTGATATGTGGGACCTTAAACTTCGGCTGCATGGGATCCTACATGATGGCATTAGTGAATGATGGATCCAATGTGCCGACATCATCTAAACTAAACCAGTTGTTGCAAATCTCGTAAATCTAGTGTTGTAACTTTCGGAGCTGGCGGTTGTTAGTATCTTTGGGTAGTTCCACTCGATAATATGCTTTGCCATCAACCCTGTTTCCAACCCTGGGCCAATGATCTTGTCGAACTTTACCTTGTTGTTGGAGCTGATCAAAGACTAACTTAAGAGCCCTACAGTGATTGAGCCCGAGCCTCCTATGGGCTTAGTCGGCCTTCTCAAACTAGTCTACTATTAGCCGAGGCCTCTTGAGTGGATCGCTTAAAATGTTTGGAGTTGGTTTCATTGAGGTTTGCTATTCCTTGTCCTACTCGACCCTAGGCCTGGTCTATTGGGTCTGGGGGAAGGAGGGCCGAAGCCAGCTAGCGCTATGCTTGTTGTTGTGCGAGCTATTATGTAAGAGCCTGGACAACATTTGTGAGTTCCTAGATCGGGTCTAGAGCAACTGGGTCATCTACTTGGTCCGCTCTGGCCATGCTTCCTAGACCACCAAAGCAGGATCTTGTAGCTTGGAGACATCCCTGTGGTCTGTTTGGGTTTTGCTTGTTTTAGGCTTCACCCGACCCCTCCTATCGGGCACCCTCGTGTAACTATGCTTGGATCATGAGCTAACTGAGGTTGATGATTTTAAGTAAAGGCATAGGTGCCCTCTTTCTAGCGCCAAAATGTTAATGCTTACCAGAGTGTGGCGGTGGATCAACACCACGTGCAGCTGTGCACGGTGGATGAACGGCTCTTCCCTGCTCGTCTCTGCCTACTTGGGCGAACCTACAGTAGGAGGAGGGACGCTTTCGAGGTGAGGAGGAAACTGGTCAGGTAATAAACAAGGGCTCTCGGACGCTCAAGCTAGGTGTTGCTCGGTAGAGAATGAGAGCTTGTTAGTTAGGAAGGAGCATGCTTACATGAGTGTAATAAATGCATTAGGTTGCCACTTGAACTAGGTACTAGGTGGGTTTTGCCCATAACCCGTGTGTCAGATTAAGGCTTGTCAGGTGGCAATGGACAAGTGTCATGACCTTCGTAGGTAGATTAGTCTCCATCTGATGGCGAAATGTCTGCCATCTGTAGGCCATTAATGGCAAGTAGCATTCTGCTTGCAACTTACAGAAATTTGACCCGAGTTGGTGTCTGATCTAAGGAGGCACTCATTTATGAGCATTGCCTAGAGGGCCTTGAAAAGCACCTCAGATAGACAGTCCGAGCTTAACAGGGCTAGTTATACCCTCCTAGAAGCACTTGCCAAACAAGTTTGTTGATCATTGGGATTACGGCTCCTCAGCGGTGGCACCATGCTCACCCCTAACACTCTCATTTTCTTGAAGCACAAAGAAACTCAACTACTATCACCCCTCTTTGAAGCAAAAATCTCACCTAAGAAAAGCAAAGAAAGCAGCCAACTAGAAGTAGAAAGAAGCCCACCAAAGGCAACCAAAAATACCAAGGAAAGTAGCCTTATTTCTTATCCTAAAATGATCAAAAACCTTGCCAGAAACATGGCCTAAACTCAGTCAAAGTCACCAAGAAGCATAGCTCAAACACTCAACTAAAAACTTGCAAAAACAGCCACCTATAAGGCCAACCAACTTCAAAGATTCGAGCTTGGTTTTTAATCCCGAAAATTTGGTGTTTTCAAAGGACTTTTGAAGTAGGTTTTCCTTAATCTAAACTAAGTTTTAAGTATGTGTTTTCTTCAAGTTTAAAGCATGATTTTCGTGTTTAAAGTTCATGAAAACTTCTAGGTATGTTAACATAGATATTTGAGCATTTATGAGCAAAAACTTGAGTCTTGAGCTAAAACTAGCAACTAACCTTCATTTTGGTTGGACAACAATGTTAAAAACATGTTAGGCATGTTTAAAATTGGTTTCCATAGCTTTATGATTTATGTTTAAAAGTTTTGAACTTGAAGAGAAAACTTAAGCATGTTTTCATATTTATTTCTAAGAAATACTAGATTTTTGAAAGCTTTGAAAGTGAATTTGAGAGAGAATTGGAGAGATTTTTGTGAAAACAGAAGAAAAGGAGATTAAAGATTTTTTGGAAAAAGTGTTTGAGAGATTGAAGAACGTTTAAAGAGTTTTGAAGAATTTCTAAGAATTTTAGCAAGAAGACAAAGAGAATTTGATATAGAAAACAAGAAATTTAGAAAGAGAAAGAACAAAGATTTTTTTTAGCTTAAATGCACAGTAACGGATTTTATAGACAAGGGGTGGATTTCTATTTAGAGACGGGGAAAACTGTACAGACACATGCGAGAA
The DNA here is from genome assembly GCA_946598075.1 of Artocarpus hirsutus. Classification (NCBI taxonomy): domain Eukaryota; kingdom Viridiplantae; phylum Streptophyta; class Magnoliopsida; order Rosales; family Moraceae; genus Artocarpus; species Artocarpus hirsutus. Next base: position 8,232 of record CAMOHE010036766.1, read on the forward strand.
TAATGGGCTAAACTAAAATGGGCTAAAGAAAAGTAACCTAACAGATTACTCAGAAATGAAAATATTTTTGTGTTTTTGAGTTTTTTTTTCAATTTTTATGTTTTTTTTAATTATTTACAAAAGTCTAAAATTTAGAAAAATTCATTGAAAATCATTTCATTAAAATTTGTTTTAGAGGCCGTTGATACAAAAGTATCAACTAATCTTGTTGACTATAACCTCTATAATTTCTGCCATTTTAATGAATTTTTGAAGTTATTTTTTCGATTTTTAGGAAAAACAAAGAAAATAAAGATACAACATACAAAACATAAATATAATACAAACATTAATCTATAACTATGATTTCAGTTTTAGATTCGAAGTCGGAGTCTTCAATGTTGATGACTATTGGAAGATTTGCTCTGAACCTTCCCAAAAGAATAGTACTCCCAAAAAGTTAAGTTGCCAGTAGCTACAAAGTATCATGTTGAAATTCTTCTTCATCCATGAGATCATACACGAGGTCATCCATAGTGTCACCCATTACCTCATCCTTAAGTTCTTCTTCAAGAATTTCATTTTCACATTCAACTTCAAAACTTGAATTTGTAGCTTCAAGAGTTTGGTCATCAAAAACATTCAAAGGATGATTATCAACTTTTGTTGGAACATTCGAATCAAAAGAATTAGCCAAATTAGCCAAAGGATCAACAAATGTTCTAGAAGTACTGCTCTCAACAAAGTTCACTTCACACTTTCTAGATGGTGATTGTGCCATGTTAAAAACGTTGAATTCTGAAGTCATATTCCCAAAAGACAATTTTAGTATTCCATTTCTATAATTAATTAAAGCATTAGAAGTTGCCAGAAATGGACGACCTAAAATGATAGGAATTTGAACATTTGAATTTGTGACAGGTTGTGTATCCAAAACAATGAAATCTACTGGATAATAAAATTTATCAATTTGGACTAACACATCCTTAACAACACCTCTTGGAATTTTTACAGATCGATCAGCCAACTGAAGTGTGACAGAAGTTGGCTTTAGTTCACCTAAACCTAATTATTGATAAACAGAATAAGGTAAAAGGTTGACACTAGCACCAGGGTCTAACAAAGCATGTTTAATTTGAGTATTTTCTATGATATAAGAGATTGTGGGATAGCTAGGATCTTTGTATTTTAATGATGAATCATGTTGAATGATGGAACTAACATTCTCAATTAAAAATGCAGTTTTAGTCACATTATGCTTTCTTTTAATTGTACAATAGTCTTTCAAAAATTTAGCGTAAGATGGAACTTGTTTAATTGCATCTAAAAGTGGAATGAATGTTAATTTTGACTTGTTTGAACAGTTCAAAAATTTCAGCATTTTTGTCAAACTTCTCTTTTGAAAGCAAAGCTTGAAGAAATGGAATCTTTGGAACAAATTTCTCTTTTGAATTACTCTTTTCTTTTTCAGAATTTTCCTCATTACGATTAATTTTTTCACCACTTTTTAAAGTTGAATTAATCTTCTGATCTTTTGAAAGATTAGCCTTATCAACAGCTTTTCCACTTTGAAGAGTTATGACAAAATTAACAGTTTTTTGTTGTGATTTGGAGCTAGAAGAGGTAACTTCATTTGCAGATGGATAATGTACAAGTTGAGCAGGAAATTTGCCTTTTTCTTGAATGCAAAGAGAAGAAGTCAGTTTGGAAATGGATTCTTTAATTTCATGAATGTCTTGAGAAGTGCAAGTGTTATGAACTTCCTGTTTTTGAATGAATGATTTTTGAGCTTGAATGAAAGATTGCAAAGTGTCTTTAAGAGTTTTGACTCGAGATTGAAGATTTTCAGAAAAATTTTTTGGAGGCCTTTGAAAATTTTGAGAATTTGATGGAAATTGTGGATTTTGAGATTGTTGTGGAAATGATGGACGACCTTAAGAATTTTGTGGTGGAAGTGGTGGTAGTGGTTGAAATTACCGTTATGGTTGATCATTTCTCCAACTGAAATTGGGATGGTTTCTCTATTGTGAATTGTATGTGTCAAAATGTAGGGATGGAAATGGCTTTCTAGATGGGTCCAATTGATTTGTGTAATTCACCTGTTCATGGGACTCTTCCTTAAAAATTGGGCATTCATAAGTTGAGTGTCTTAGGGGTTTGGCAAACACTACACAAAATTTTAATCTTGGGTTCTTGGACATTCCTACATTCCATGGCTTCAATCTTTTTAGCCAAACATGCAATCCTAGCATTTAGATCATTTTCTTGACTAAGTTGATGGACACCTCTTTCAGCATTAGCAAGATTAGATCTAATTTAGCCTTCAGAATTACTATGTTGCCAATATTAAGAGTTTTCAGCTAAGTTATCAAGAAAATCTAATGCTTCATCCGATTCTTTATCAAGGAATTCTCCATTACACATTGTTTTAACAAATTGATGGGTTTCAGGAGTTAAATCTTCATAAAAGAAACTAATGTAACGCCATTTTTCAAAACCATGATGTGGGCAAGAATTTAACAAATCCTTAAATCGTTCCCAGCATTGGAAATAAACTTCTTTTACATTTTGGGAAAAATTTTGAATTTGTTTTTTCAAAGCATTGGTCTTATGAGTTGGAAAGAATTTTTTCAGAAACTCAGTTTGCATTTCTTGCCATGTACCTATTGACCTAGATTTTAAAGAAGTAAGCCAAGTTTTAGCTTTATCTTTTAAAGAAAAAAGAAAAAGCTTAAGCTTAACAATTTCATTTGAAACTTTCTAGTCAGTGAAGGTAGCACAAACGTCTTCAAACTCTCTAAGGTGCAAATATGGGTTTTCAGATTCTAAGCCATGAAAGTTAGGAAGCAAATTGATCATTCCAATTTTAAACCTAAAGTGATGGGCATTGAGAGGAAAAACCAAACATGATGGAGTGGATTCACAGGCTGGTTGCAAATAATTTCTCATTGAACGAACAACAGGATTGATGATTTGTTGATTAACAATATTTTCATTATGAACACTTTCATCATCAGCCATTTTTGGTGAATTTGAAAACAAAACAAAGACTAAAGGTGGTTCTAAACTTTTTGTAACTAATCTACAACTTTTAGACTCATGAAACCAAACTAACATACAAATTATTAAATATTTACAAAATTTTATAGATAGATACTAAGCTTTTCTTTACTTAGGGATAGTAAACTAGTGAATGAAAAGTATCTACCTTATTGATTTTGTGAAATTTGCTAATTATATTTTTCAAAAATATCCCTAGGAAAGATTGGTGGTGCTAAGGCTCCTTAAAAACCAATCTCCTTGACAGAAAAACATTCCTAGAATGACTGATGTTGGGAGAATCTTCAAAAGTGAACCGGTTATGGAAAATAATTCCGAACCAGTACCAGCCCCCAAATAGAACTTTCTCAAAAAATACCTTTTCACAAAAACACAATTTATTTATTAAGTGCTATGTAAAACCTAATCTAAAATTTTATGAAGTTTTATGTCTAAGGCAAAAACCTAAAACTAAACCTAAAACTAGCAAAATAAATATTTTACAAAGAAAAGGAAAGAAAATAAAATTTTTATGATTTTTAGATTTTTTTTTATTTTTTGAATAATAAAATAGTGACGTGAATAGTAACTACTATTACACAAATAGTAACTTATGGAAAACGCATGTAGATTTTTACGTGAACAGTACTTAACACCTGCAAAACAGAAAATATTAACAAAAGAAAAGAAAAGTTAGTAATATATAAAAGAAAAAGAAAAAGAAAATATATCATACAATATTATACAGTATTGAAAAGAATATCGTTCCCCGGCAATGGTGCCAAAAACTTGATCTCACGTCTATTAATGCATTCTAAATTAACCCCAAGTATAAGGTTGTCTCAAGTAATATTTACTCAGTGAATCTGAGGTCGAACCTACAGGGAAGGATTTATTTAGTTCTAATACATGTATTATATTAACTTTTTCTTTTTATTTAAGTTGAAAAATTTGAGGATTAATATTTATTATTCACAAAATATATTTACAATATTTACACATTTTTATAGCATTTTTCATACTTTGTTTTTGATAAGTTAGAACTTTAATAACAAGAAACGTAAACAAAATTAAAATGAAACTTTAACAATAAGTGTAGATAATTTAAAATTACTTAAGCAAAGTAATGACGGCAATTCAAAGAAATAAAATAGCAATAATAACAAGGCTAAGTTTTAAAGGTTTTATTCTGACAATTATCTTAAGTATGTTTTAGTTTTTCTTTTTATTTATTAGTTGGTTTAAGTATACACTATGCCATCCTATGTCGATAATAAATCAAGAGTTACTAAGCATTTACTATGCCATTTCATGTCTATAATGTAGCAAAAACACAACATAATAAATAGGCAGCATTCAACGTAACTTAACTAAAATAACAACCAAGATAGTAAGTTAAGCATTTACCGAGCCATTCTCTGTCTACGAGTAATCAAGGTCCTTCCAAGCATTATCCGTGCTAGTCTATGTCATTGATAAATCAAAACCGTAATTTTGGCAGAGTTCTGGCTAAGAAAATATTGAAATCCTAAGTTTTCTAAGAAAATATTTTAGCATTATAACTGCTTAGAAAACTAAGAAAAACCAAAAAATATTTAAGGTAATTTTGCCAGAATTTCCCTCTTTCCCCTTAGCTAAAAAGGAATTTAGAAAAACATATTTAATAAAATACAACTGATATTATTGAACATAATTTTTACAATATTAACTAGGAAATATTTTACAAGAAACTAGAAAGAAAAAAATAAAAATAAAAATGAAAATATTAAAAACTATTTATAAAACAGTGCTCTACACTGCAAAATGGGATGCTTTGCCGAGCATCAAAGGCTCGATATTTATAGAGCCAAGAAATGAACTGTTTGCTACATTTTCACTGTTCAAGCGTTGACGAATGCAGATTAAATTAATATTTTTCTTCAATTTTTCAACACAAGATTCATTTGTTGAGAATCTAAAAATTCGTTTGTAATCTCCTGCTTCACGACAACTGACAGCACCAAAACGGGCGCGATCTAGACCGTTGAAGACACGATCCAAAGGGCTGGAATCGCTGAATAAAATGGGCCTAGTGGGGCCAGGTGACCCACAAATGCAGACCGTCAGATCGGTCAAGGTCTGCAAATCCAACTGATGCAAATACAACTTTGGTGTAAACAACCGTACAGAATCCAACGAGGTCTGAACACTCCTCTGACGCGCGTGGACTTTTGTCGACGCGTGTGATACACTCACGAATCACGGATCGACACGTGGACCACATTACTATGACTCGCTGATGTAATGCATGACGTGCTAACATGCATCCTCTTATTCAGACGGCTGAGATCAGTTCGGCTGCTCATCCAATGGTCAAAAACTCACCACGTGTCCTCCATGAGACAAAATTGATTTTTTTAATTGTTTTTTGATGCATTTGATGTTTGATTTTGTCCGTTTTTGCACCGTTTTGCTCCGTTTTTCCTCCAAATTTTAAATCTAAAATTCACAAATACACTAAAATTAATTATTTTACAGACATAATATTTACAAAAATATTAAAAATATTTATTTTACATTAAAACATACAAAATTTATTACAAACTTCTAAAATTTCCAATCTTTTGCGGTTTAACATAGATATAATTTTTAAGACTTGGAAATATTTTTAAAAATTACTAAAAATATAATAGAATATATTTACAAACTTAAAACACACTATCAAACACATTAAGACTCAAAATAAAATCACACAATATTATTTTTATAGTTTTAATTATTTACAAACTGACACACATTTAACACACCGAAACAACTCTAAAAATTATCAAAAATGTCATTAAATATAAAAACACATTAAAAACACATTTTTAAACATATTTTCACACCAGAACACTAAAACACTATTTATCACTAAATTGCTATAATTAAAGAGTTTTATGAGAAATATTAATACAAAATGATTGATTTTATCGTTAAGAAAAGTGTATTTTTCAAGTTTCATCAGATATCCAAAAGGAACTAAAGTATGTTATTTCTATAACTCAAAGGAAAATAAAGTCATAGTTTCAACTAATGCAACTTTCCTTAGGGAGAGTTACATGGACAACTTTAAGCCTTGAAGCAAAATAGTGCTCGAGGAGTTGAGGAGTGATTCGATCACTTTGGGGGTTCTGATATAAACCACTCCAATCGATGTAGAAAAACCAAACAAACCCGAACAACAACCTAAGGGGCTTCAATGTAGTGGGAGGATCGGGCATAAACTTGAGAGGTATATGTTCAATGGTGAGGCCTACTTGGTTGAACAGGACGAACATGACAAGGATCCTTACACTTATGCATAGGCTATGGAGGAAGTTGATTTGAAACTCTAGATAGAGGCCATGAACAATGAGATGAAGTTTATGGAGACTAATCGGGTCTGGGAGCTTATGGATCTTCCCAAAGGGGTAAAACCCATAGGGTATAAATGGATCTACAAGAGGAAGAGAGGAGTAGATTGGAAGGTGAAACCTTTAAGGCTAGACTGGTAGCTAAGGGATACATGCAAAAGGAAGGAATCGATTATGACGAAACCTTTTCGCCTATAGCCATGCTTCAATCCATCAACATTCTCTTGTCTATAGCTGCACTCTTGACTATGAGATTCGATAAATGCATGTTAAGACGGCCTTTCTAAATGGCTATCTTGATGAGTCCATTTATATAAAACAACCAGGTGGGTTTAAGGTCAAGGATCAGGAGGGTAAGGTTTGTAAGCTGCTAAAGTCAATATATAGACTTAAGCAGGCTTCCCATTCTTGGAACATAAGATTTGATCAAGTGATCAAGACTTATAGGTTCACACAAAATGTGGATGAACCATGTGTGTGTAAACACATTAAGCATGAAAAAGTGGTTTTTCTACTACTCTATATAGATGACATTCCGCTAATTAGCAATAACATTGGGGCGTTGTCATCAGTCAAATTATAGTTGACTAAACAATTTGACATAAAGGACTTAGGTAAAGCTAATTTTGTTCTAGGTATCCAAATCTTTCAGGATACAAAAAACAAAATGATTGGTTGGTCTCGACAGGCTGCAAAGATAAGATTCTCAAGAGGTTTACAATGCAGGATTCCAAGAAAGGTAGGCAACCATCTAGGTCTAGAATTACTCTTTCTAAAAAAGACTCTCCAAAGTCTAAGGAAGAAAGAGAATACATAAAGAAGGTGCCTTATGCTTCAGTAGTGGGTAGTCTCATGTATGCCATGCTTTGAATGTGACCAGATATTTATTATACGATTCGAATTGTAAGTCAATTTTAGGTGGATCCGAGGCCGAACCATTGGGTTGTGGTCAAGCATATTTTTAAGTACTTGAGAAGGACTCAAGGGTATATGCTTGTGTATTCAGGTAAGGACTTAACTCTTCTAGGAAATACTGATTCAGATTTTCAATCCTATCTAGATTCGAAGATATCGAATTTTGGTTTTGTGTTTACTCGAATCAAGTTCTTGGTTATGAAAGAAAGAGTTCAGAGTGTACAGTTGTCCATAGTGCACTTTGGTCCAAACTCCATGATTGCAGATCCGCTTATTAAGAGAATGCCACCCAAAATGTTTTACGAGCACGCTACTTGTATGTGTGTCATGTCTTATGAGGATATTCAGTTTTAGTAGGAGTTTAAAATTTTAGATGCTTTTACAATATAGAAATATTTTCAGTTATTCTAGTTTTTAGATATTTTGATGTTATTTTCTATAGAAATAAAGTTTTTGGTTTATTCACACTCTAATTTTGATATGTCTTGATCTCACTAAGATTTTAAGGTAGGGTAGTTGGAAATATGCATGTTAAGATCACATTTCTTGAAATTTCCATGCTACACATCCATGCTTGATCTTTGTCATTAGTTGTATTAGTATATGTGATTATTGATGGGTTTAGTTACAATATATGTAACGAATGTTGCTTTGCTCCTATATTAATATGGTTAATGGACAGGATTGTTGGGATGCATAAGGTTTTGATGGCAAAATTCATGAGTTCATAAGGTATAATTTACATTTATAAAATTTTATATATAGCCCAAGTAGGAGATTATTGGAATTAATCCAATATATGATCTAATATATTAAATAAATGTGTCTTAAAGACTATCATATAAGGTTAGCCCGATTAGAGTGATCAATTTGGGTTTTGGGCTTTGAATGCATCATTAAGTATAAGCCTTTTATGTGTAAAGACCAAAATATAACTATTAATTTTATGATAGGCTAAATTGATAATTAAGGGTAACTGTTAGAACTAGCAGTTATATAAAGAGATTTTAATCCTAAGTCAACATTATTTTTCTGTCACCCATTTACAGAGAGATTACATAAGCAAACTTTGAAAGAAGAATTACGTATTAAGCTTGAAAGATCCTCAACCTATAGACTCAGAATCACATTCTATATATAAATTCAGGTTAATTTTTATATCTTATTAACTATTTCAATTATTTAACATAAATTATCCTAATTAATAAAAAGTTTTTATCATAATATTTTATTGGGAAAATTTGAGAAAAGGGTAAAAAAAAATTGAAATTAAGTAAATGACCTCTTTTTTTTTTTTTTGCATTAAAAAAGGGTTTTTCCTGAGCACCGAAACTGCCCCAGTTTTTTAGAAAAAAGAGAAAAATGACTATATCAAAGAGAGGAACCTAACCAGGGTGGAAACAAAAAAAAATGAAACTGTTTTGATGCTCAAAAAGCTAGTTTTTTTATATCTAAAAAAAAAAAGAGGTCATTTGCCAAAAAAAATTTTTGGCAGGCCTACTTATCAAAACACCCCTATTTTATTATAACAATACCTACCAAAAGTTATGGTTTTCTTACCTTACAGAACACCTCTGTATATTGTAAGATGTTGGATACTTGTGAGGGTGATATTCTTTTGTGCCAAAGAGAAAGGGGAAAAGGAGAAAGAATGAGCGAAAAGCAAATGCATCAGAAAGCTTTGCAATATTCAAAGCCCAGTGCTAGCAGATTCAAGAAGGAATCGAATGCAAGAGGTCTGGTCTTCGATCCATCACCGGAAATCTCAAAGGATTCATTCCAGTTTTTTGAGATTTCAGAGCAGAACAGCAATGGAGATGACATTCACCAAAGTCAGACTTGTATTTTGATCTTATTTTTGTTACTTCTAGTCCTTGGAGTTTTGCACTCGATCTGAAATTTCTAATCGAAGTTTTGGTGTTTTTGCAGTAACGTAGATTATTTGTTACAACAATTTGATTTCTGTTAAAAAAAGGAATACAAAACAGAACGAATCCTCTAGTTTCTTGCATTAATTTTGATTTTGCTTCCTCTGATTCCAAAGGCATGTCTGATTTTTAATTCTTTGCAAGACTGTTTGTTTGTTTACTGAGAAAGAAAACGTCGGAAGGTAAACTCGAGTACCAAAATTTGATTATAGACTGTCAACTTCAGTGGAAAGCTCGCTTCACTCTGAGCTAACTCAGTCATTGGAAGTGAAACCAGGCGTTATCTCCAAATTCGTCGATGATTCGACAAGCTTCAACTCCGTGGAGGCGGAGATCATCATCGGACAACTCAGGAAAGCGAAGTCTCAGGTGTTGAACGCTGCTAACATAATGGATCCTTTGTTAGTATATGTGTGCCCATAAATAAATGAAATGAATTATTTTTGCTGATTATTAATGAAAATTTTTAATATTATTTTTACATGCATGTTTTAGATGCTTTATAGACATCGAAAAATCCCAGATTGTTTAAATGTGACTTTAAATATTGTATATAAGTGTTATATACAGGAGGATAATGTTTAAAGTGAAACAATCAAAACATGTCTGTGATTAAAAATTAAAGTTAGGATCTTTAATTTACAATCACTAACGCGGTTCATTACATTCTGAATGAAACAATCTTATCCAGAATGTTAATAATGAGATTATTGGAATGAAAGCGTTTTATATAATTTGATTATATAGGATTGGAGCACAATTAATTATGAATCTCTAATAAATTCCGTTAAAGAGCATTCAATATTAATTAATGATTGTCATATATGAATCAATCTTAATTCTGAGTAATTAATAGACTCCTATTTATAGTGTTATATTTTTTGACATGTCAAGTAATGACACAAATGTGTGATGTCAAATTCTTGATATATTGGAAATATAATAATGTAAATAGCCGGGAATATTAACATACAAGATGAAATCTATTCCTTCGTAAAGAAGTTAGATAGACGGTACTCATAAGTATTGATTCAGGGCTTGAATAATAAGAGCGCTCAATTTATGATTAGATCATGAATATATTATTCATTAGGGAATCAATGGTACTTATGGATAAAGATGTAACTAAAGAGGTTAACGAAAAATACTTAGCTTTAATTATGGATCGTTTATGGAGGATTGATTTATATGTAGTAACTATATCAATGGACAAATTCAAATCCTTGAATGTAATTAATTTTATAATTTTAAGAGTGCAATTCCAAATTTTTAGTGGAGTAATTTG
>CAMOHE010036770.1:0-18335 GCA_946598075.1 Artocarpus hirsutus
TGGTTAACTATCTCCATGAGGCCGAGGTGAACGGAGCTATGATAGATGAAGCCACATAGGTGGGGATGATCTTGGAAACCCTCTCCCCTGCGTTCCTTCAGTTCAAAAGCAACTATTTCATGAATAAGCTGAAATATAATATGACTGAGTTGCTTAATAAGCTTCAAACCTTCGAATCTATTTCGAAAGAAAAGACTAAAGAAGCTGAGGCAAATGTTGCAGAAGCTCAACCCTCCTCTTCTACTCAAAAAAATAAGAAGAGGAAGAGGACTGGAGGAAGTGGTAAATCTAAAAATGGAGGGCAACCTAAGAAGAACAAAAGCAACAACAACAAGAAGAGCTCAAACCAAAAGAAGCCTAAAGGAAAATGTTTCCACTGCGGCATAGTTGGGCACTAAAAGAGAAACTGCAGGAAGTATCTTCAAGAGCTCAAAGAAAAGAAGAACAACGGTAAATCAGATTTACTCGTTTTAGAAGCTTGTTTAGTTGAAGATGATACTTTACCTTGGATAATTGATTTAGGGGCAAGTAACCATGTTTGTTCTTCTTTGTAAATGCTTAGTTCTTCAAGAGAGCTTGCCGACGGGAAACAAACGATGAGAGTGGGAACAGGAGAGGTTGTTTGGGCAAGAGCAGTGGGAATTGTTAAACTTTATTTTAGAAATAAGTTTTTAATTTTGGACAATGTTTATTACATTCCTTAGTTTTGTAGAAATTTGATTTCTGTTTCCAGGTTATTTGAACAATGTTTAATGTTTCTTTTAATAATAATTATGTTAATATTTCTAGAAATGGTTTGAATATTTGTTCTATGCATCTGGAAAATAGACTTTACACTTTAAGACCCAACGAAAAATCACTGCTCAATACCTAAATGTTTAAAGTTGAACAACCAAAACCCAAGAAGCAAAAGATTTCTTCTGATAATAAAACATACCTATGGCACCTTAGATTAGGTCACGTTAACCTTGACAGAATTAACAGACTAGTAAAGGATGGTCCTTTAAAAGAACTAAAAGTTAGTTCTCTACCAGTTTGTGAATCTTGTCTTGAAGGTAAAATGACTAAAAGGCCTTTCTCTGCAAAAGGTGAAAGGGCCAAGGAACTACTTGAACTAATACATTTGGACGTTTGCGGTCCATTGAATGTACAAGCACGTGGTGGTTATGAATATTTCGTCACATTTATTGATGATTATTCTAGGTATGGTTACATATACCTGATGCAAAGGAAATCTGAAACTTTTGGAAAGTTCAAAGAATTTCAAGTAGAAGCTGAAAAGCAATTAGGAAAGACGGTGAAGAGTCTTCGATCTGATCGAAGAGGGGAATACCTTGATACTGAATTCAAGGACTATATGATAGAACATGGTATTCTATCATAACTCACCGCACCTGGAACACCACAACAAAATAGTGTTGCAGAGAGAAGAAATCGGACGTTGCTTGATATGGTGAGATCCATGCTCAGCTACTCATCATTACCCACTTCATTTTGGGGATATGCACTACAAACTACAGTATATCTTCTAAACTTACTTCCATCTAAGTCTATTCCAAAAACACCTTTAGAGTTATGGAATGGTCGCAAACCTAGTATGCGACATATTCGTATATGGGAGTGTCCAGCACATGTGCTGAAAGGAAAGACCGGGAAGCTGGAACCACATTCTGAAGTGTGCTTATTTGTGGGATACCCAAAGAAAATAAGGGGAGGTTTGTTTTATAGCCCACAAGAAAAGAAGGTATTTGTATCGACAAATGTCACTTTTCTTGAGAATGATTATATGACAAACTATAAACCTCATAGCAAAGTGGTACTTGAAGAGTTACTTTCTGATCAGATCAAACCGCAATCGACAACTGTTGTTGAAGGACAAAATGAGGAGACCATATTTCCCGATCAGAATGTCATGCCACCTCGACGTAGTGGGAGGGTTGTGAGAACACCTGCTCGCTATAGGGAAATTAGAGAAGCACATGTTGCTATCTCTGATAATGGTAAGGATGATCCATTGACATATCGTGATGCAATAGAAGATTCTAAGAAGGCAAAATGGCTGGAGGCTATGAACCTTGAAATGGAGTCCATGTACTCCAATTCAGTCTAGGAACTTGTAGACTTACCTAAAGGGATAAAACCCATAGGGTGCAAGTGGATCTACAAGAAGAAAAGAGGAGTGGATGAAAAAGTTGAGACTTTCAAAGCTAGGCTTGTGGCAAAGGGTTATACCCAAAAGGAGGGAGTTGACTATGAAGAAACTTTCTCGCCTGTAGCTATGCTTAAATCCATTCGGATTCTTTTATCCATTGCTGCTTGTCTTGATTATGAGATATTGCAAATAGATGTCAAGACTGCCTTTTTGAATGGCTATCTTGAGGAAAGCATCTATATGGTGCAATCATAAGGGTTTATAGTCAAAGGTTAAGAGCAAAAAGTTTGCAAGTTGTAGAGGTCCATCTATGGACTCAAACAAGCTTCAAGATCATGGAACTTGAGATTTGATGAGGCAATCAAATCTTATGGTTTCGATCAAAACATTGATGAACCTTGTGTATACAAATACATCAAAGATAAGAAGGTGGTCTTCTTAATTCTTTATGTAGATGATATCCTACTCATTGGGAATGATGTAGGCGTATTATCTAATGTAAAGAAATGGCTCGCTAACCAATTCCAAATGAAAGATTTAGGAGAGGCAAGTTATGTTCTTAGAATCCAACTGATAAGAGATCGTAAGAACAAACTGTTGGCGCTGTCTCAGGCATCATATATCGATAAGGTGCTTATCAGATTTTCGATGCAAAACTCCAAGAAAGGTAATTTACCTACACGTCATGGAGTTTATCTTTCGAAAGAGTAGTGTCCTAAGACACCGCAAGAGGAAGAAAACATAAGACAGGTACCCTATGCATCTGCAGTGGGAAGTCTAATGTATGCCATGTTGTGTACAAGACCTGACATTTGCTATGCAGTGGGTATAGTCAGTCGGTATCAATCTAACCCAGGATTAGATCATTGGGTGGCAGTTAAACATATTCTCAAGTATCTCAGGAGAACGAGAAACTATATGCTATTATATTCTGGTGAGAATTTGATTCCCATTGGCTACACTGATTCTGATTTTCAATCAGACAAAGACACGCGTAAATCTACGTCTGGATTAGTGTTTACTTTTGGTGGTGGAGCCATAATTTGGAGAAGCATCAAACAATCTTGAATTGCTGATTCGACTATGGAAGCTGAATATGTGGATGCTTGTGAAGCAGCTAAAGAAGCTGTTTGGCTCTGTAAGTTCTTAAATGATCTGGAAGTAGTTCCAGACATGGATAAACCACTCACACTATATTATGATAACAGTGGCGCAGTGGCAAATTCAAAAGAACCTAGAAGCCACAAAAGAGGAAAGCATATAGAGAGAAAATATCATTTGATCAAAGAAATAGTACATCGAGGCGATGTGGAAGTTGTGATGATAGCGTCGGAAAACAACCTTGCCAACCCTTTCACCAAGACATTACCTGCAAAAAGCTTCGAGGCATACTTAGAAGGCTTAGGTCTTAGAGACATGTCTCACCTGTTTTAGGGCAAGTGGGAGATTGTTGGGCTTGGTGCCCTAAAAGCTGTGACACTGTACTTTTTGACAATAAATAAATAAAGTGGCATTTGTTATTATTTTGGTTGATAAATGTGTTATGAATACATTTATAAACATCAAGAAAATTTCATGATTATTTATGTGACTATAAATTTAGCATATAAGTATTATATGCTTAGGGATAAAATTTATAGAAAATAATCTAAATAGTCCGTAATAATTAATTAAAGTTTGGGATCTTTAATTAAATATTACAAGTATGGTCCAATCTCATTTAGAATGAAATAGTCATTATCCAGACTATTAATGTAGAGACATTGGATTGGAGGTACTTTATACAATAAGATTATATAGGACTGAACCAGATAAATTATGAATCTCTAATAATCATCCGTTACAAATAGAGTATTCAAATTTATCACTATGATGATCATATATTTGACAGTCTTAATCCTAAGTATTTATTAGACTCCTATTTATGACATTATATTTTTTGACTTGCATGGTAAGATTTGTGTAAGCACAGATCATAACTTAACATCTTGGAAATATAATGTAATAAGTGGCTGGGAATAATATTATACAGATATGGAATCCATTCCTTCCCTATGGAAGTTAAAAAAATAGTTCTCTTGAGTGATAATTCAAGGTTTGAACAGTAGAATGCTCGTTCATAATAAGATTATGAATTAACTGTTCATTAGAGAATTATTGGTACTCAAGGATTAAGATATAATAAGAGAGGTAAACGAAAATTGAACCTGGCTCTTATTATGAACTATTTATGGATGACTGACTTAAATGTAATGATTATATCAATGGATTACTCGTTAATTTTCTTTGAGTAATTTTACTGTAACCTCAAGAGTTCAGTTTCATGTTTTTAGTGGAGTAACACTGAAACTAATAAATTTAACACATTAATTAAAGAGTTTGATTAATTGTCAAATTTATTAGAGCTTGGGTTATAAGTCCATAGGTCCCCAATGCCACCTCTGTAACACTATATTGGTTTTTGCATAGAATGAATTATACATATTTAGTTTGAAATTATTGAATTCTGAATTAATTATTTCACACTTGAAATTATTAATGTAATACAAAAAAATATTTTCTGTGACACCTAACGTAATGTGATAAATATTGTCACATTTAACTGAGTATTAGTAAACTAACTAATTGATAAAATTTGAATGATTTGATTATTTAAATATTATTTTCTAAAATAAATGAGATTTATTTTTAAATTTTAATATATATATATACACACACGCTAAATGAATTTGGCAGCGAATTCCTTAAATTTTTTTTATATACTTTTATATATATATAAAAGTAAACTTCAAAAAAAAAAAAAAAAAACTTTTCCGTTTAACTTTTTTGTTTTACTTATATATATACATATATATATATATATATATATGTATGTATGTATGTGTGTGTGTAGTATACGAATCAGTTGTGATTCGGGAAAAAAAAGGAAAGGGAAAGAAAGAAAAGAAAAAAAAAAAAAGAAAGAAAGGGAAAGTTAAAAGGTTACAACCCTGTAAAATATATCATTTCCTCATATGTGTGATATGGTGATTATTTTCATATTGAAAAGTCAATTGAAAAATAACTAATTGCTTAGATATAAGTAGGAAGAGATAACAGTTATCTCAAGAGTTTTTTCATTCACGTAATTTTTGCAAAATACTCTGAAAGAAAAACTGAGAGTTATTCTCTAAAAAAAAGGTCTGCTATCTCATGTGTTGAGTACATAGCAGATTCAAAAAAGTGTGAAGAAAATTGATTCTTGCAGTTTGACGCACACTCGTCTTTCCATTGGTTTGGAGGCCTGGGTTGGAAGATCGTGGTGTCAAAGAAGAAAGTTAGGATACCCTGATAGTCTTCAAAAGTTTGTAAAATTCTTAAAGCTTTCTATTATTAATTAAAATTATATAACTATTCCCGATAAATAAAGTTTTTAGAAATTTTTTGTTTGTCAATGATCCGCCTCTTCTGCTACGATTCATATTTTAATTCCAACAAATGGTTGTTTCCAAAAGGCGACTAATTTTCCTTCATTTTTCTTAGATTTCTTAAGATGGACAATTGCAATTTTTTTTTTGGTTACTTACATTTAGCTTTTGACTCACAGGCCAAACGGTGCATCACATGCTGAATACCCAAAAATTAGTTTTACTGGAAAAGAGGCTTATCGTTTCTGTCAAATTAGAAGTGCTAATCAGGTAAGGATTCTTGCGGGCCTATGCAAACGCTCTCTGTTTTTTTTTTGCTGATTTATTGTATTCCAACTCTTAAAGACATGTTCATCCATCCATCCATCCATGCGTATGGAAAACTCCATCCAAAAAACTACTAAAAAAATCTGACAGTAGTCGATGAATGATTTTCAAATTTTGACATTTGAAGAGTGATGTCGAAGAAATGAAAAGCCCTTCTTAGTGCATGATGCGCTATTTGCGCGTATGGACGCGGACATAATTAGCTATTGGTTAGTTACCTTAGTTTTAGTGGTATTCAAGTAAATAATTTATTGGCTAGAAAAACAAGAAGTAAATAATTTTGTGGTTCTATGAGGGTGTGTGATCAGCAAAAACGTTAAAGTGCAACCAGCTTGCCTATTTCAAGGCAGTTTAAAACTAAAGCTTTCCTCCTACTTATTTTCTATTTATTTTGCTGCAAGTGAATGTAACCATCTATATATGATCCTGTCAAGCTTTTATACTTGTAATGCATCTGCTGATATTCTATCTTTTAACTTCTGGTTTTACCTTGCTGATTGCGGTTTTTATTGTTTAGTTGCGCATGGATGATATTCCAAAGCCGCTGGCGGAATACAAACTGCTACCATCTGATTAAAGGAGGGAGAGAGAGAGAGATCTACTTAAGTTTACTTTATGACTGACAAAGACTACAAAATATGTACATATCACTGCCTGTATGGTATGGTGGTTCTCCGTTTAAATTTAACGACATTTGTGGCCTTTTTTGTAGCTTACCTTTACAATATGGCTTTTACAAATCTTGTGTCCATTAAATTATAGATCGTACAGATAGAAAAATTCTCTTACAATTATTATTATTTTTAATTATTGGTGATGCAAAGAATGTCAAGTTTCATTGCATCAATCTTTTCAACAGAGTTTGGTACTGAGTAGCAATAATTGATATTCTTGATCTTCAAATTTGGATGCTTATATTGCATATAGTTTCTTGGCACTCACTATTTATCAGTCTTAGAACTATTTTGACATTGTTGTGGCTGCTCTTAAAGTGATTACAAGAGAATTTCAGCCTGCTTTTGATCAGTTCGTTTCACAAGAAGCTATCTTAGAGATACCTTTTAGAACTCTTAATTCAATAATAAAAGGTCCTAAAAGTGATTTTCACATGTTATGACTCATTTCTACGGCAATTTTAGCGTCCACTAAGTGTCAAAGTGATTGGTACGAAAACAAGCATCTTTGTTGTTTCTACAATTTTGAAAAGCAAATAAGAGGTTACTTTTTTAGATTATATGATAGACTAAAACCACCCCAACTTTTGTCAAACTTTTGAGGTCAACGGAGGGTCTGTTATAGCCCCTTATATCTTTGCATAGTTGATGAACTGGAACAACCTTGTCCTATCAGGAAGTATAATGTATTTTGCTTATTCAAAGCAGCTCTGAAAACTTTCATGCTAACCTATTTCTTCAAAGATGGTGCGTTAAGGCTTCCCATTTGGATTGACATAATCTAGTTCTTTCACAAAACAAAATAACTATCATGTGAAACGTAACTTTTTTATTGTTTCAGATAGCTTGGAGGATTGAGAAGAACAGCAAAAAAATCCTGTGAAACAATTATCGGAATATTTTTTAGTATTGAGATTAGGAAGTCCCAAAATTGCTTGGTAAAAATACGTTTAAAGAGCATGAAAATCCTCTTTATACATCCAAATTATTATTTGGAAACAGCATAATTAAAATGGTCCTAACTAAACACACATCCCAAATGAGTAATAGCACATGTATGTATGTTTATATGTATCTCAGTTTCAGTGTGGTTTTTCTACATGCTTGCTTAGCTCCTCTAGCTTCTGCATCCTCAGTCTCTCACTCTCAGTCATCAGCTGGTAATATATAAGAAGATTTCGTTAAGACGATGAAAAAGGACATAAAAATGTATCTTCAGAGAAATTCTAGCCAGAATTTACCTCCATTAATGTGGTGACTAGTTGAGCTTTCTCTTTGCTCTTTTCATTGAACAATTCCAGTGCCTCTTTATATTCTTTTTCCTGTTTCAAATAAATTAGCATGAATTAAAATTATCCTCTCTGTTTTTTTTTTCCTCCATGCTTTGTAAGGATTTAAACAAGAACAGGAAATATCAACCAAAGAAAATGTTGTTATTACAACAACAAAAGGCAAACAAGCAAAATGTTGCTGCACCTTCTTCTGGCAGCTCTGTCCCAGTGGCTTTAGCTCTCGATTTGCCATGTCAATTCTCTTCCGCACATTCGCGACTTCCTTCCTCAATGGATCTGTCATTTCTTCAAGTTCCTGCAAGATAATTAAAAGCTTTGTTTGCATTGAAGCAGTTTTAAAAAGTATGCATGGCTTACATATTTAGCCATTAATTCAACAACACCCAAATATTTGATAATTTAATAATACTTTCTTTTAACAAAAATTAATTTTTTACAATCTCTTCTCTGGTGTATATGACATTACTATGATCCATCCTTCTAACATGATGTAAAAAGTCCAACATGATATTTATTAAACATAACAATAATGTTGAAAAGATCACTAATAAATTAGTTATCCTATATAATTGTTACACCTTTTCAAAACGTTGAATAAATATCAGGAGCTATAGCATAGATAAGTACACGTGTGTGTCAAATTCAGCCAAAGAACAATGTTGAACCAACTTAGTTTAAGAGCATATTTAGCATAGAACAATGTTGAACCTGCTTATTTGAGACTTGAGAGCATTTGAAACTGATTCAAAGAAAAAGTTAAAATTGTGGAAAGCTCGGTGATAAAGCCAATGATAATCTAGCATAATTTATTGGCTTTTTCACTAACACACTCATCAACTTACTTCCCAAATCTGAGCCAAACGCCTAGTTTCTTCTTCAGCTCGGACTAATTGAAGCTCAACCTTCTCCTTGACTTCCATTTTAATCCTCTCAATCTCTTCCTCTCTAGCTTGAAATGTTGATATCGCCAATCTCGACTCCTCCTGATTATCATGATCCTCCTGATTCTGATATTCCTGATGATCTGTTGATAGCCTCCCACCGGCACTTGTGTTGCCAATACTCCCAAAGCTCTTCATTTTCTGCATTATTATTACTTTTTCCTGCTCAATACCTAGCTATACTTCTTCCTCTTGACATCCCTTTTGCGGCTCTTCTCCTCTTATCTGCTCCTCTCTTTTGCATTGCTTTTGCTTCACTATTTGGTATATGGGTTGGAAAGCAAAACCCCAAGCAAGCAAAAGGAAGCAATTATGTCACAAAAGAAGTTAAAAAGTTTTTGGTCCTAACTACTCCTTATATGTATAACGCTCTCAAATGTTTAACCTTTCAAAACTAAAGAACTTCATGGGGTCCTGACATGTTAGTACTTTTTCTTTTTCACCAGAAATTAGTTGAATTGTCAGGTTTGCATATGGGAGTATAAACCGATCAAGGGATTTCCAACATTTGCTTGAAGCAAGAGGAAGCCTATACCAACTAATGATATATGGTTGACAGAAAAATCTGTCTCTCTTTCTCTCTCTCTAAACAAAAACAAAATGCTTCGAGGATTAAAAAAATGGTCTTATAGCGGCACTGGCGGAGCCGGCCTTCGACTTCAGTGGGGGCACATATTATGTTTTTCTTGAAAATAATTAACATGAAAATATATAAATTAATATCATAGATTTTTTGAGAATTAAATAATATGTATACACATAAAAAGATTGTAAAATAACATCACCACGAGTTTTCACTTTCATGCTTTGAAAATACTATAAATTTCAACTGTATATCCCATTTTATGCACATAATTAATCCAACATAATTATCATTTTCTCTTTTATTGGGATGTTAATATACTTATTAATTAGAATAAAGAACAATTTATCTCCAAAATCATCAATAATAGCATTGATGCTTTTAATATGATAATTTGACTGGCCATTTGGTTTAATGATTCAGTTAGTTCAAACTAAAAATTTCATCTGAATCAGCTTTGGGCCAAAAAAATAAAGAAGCCATTTTGAACTATTAATTAGACCTTTTGAACCCAAAAAACCCAAATCCAAAAACAACCCTCCCTGTTTTTAACATTTTAAATTATTTTTTAAACTACACATTAAAAGAGGTTTAAACTATACTTTTCGAACCAATAAATCAAACAAACTCTGAGATTTTTCAATTTTATGTCTGTTTCAACTTTATTTTTTTCTTTTAAGATTTACATGGATTCTCACTTCCTAAGATTATAATTTAGGATTACATTCACATTTGCCCCTTAACGTTTAAAACATACCACTTAATTCCCTCAAACTTTATTCCGTTGGTAAGTTTCCCCCTTTCATCCAATTCTTTTAGTTTTTGGACGGTTTTTTATGGAATATTTTTATATTTTCTCCTCAAACTATGTACTTGTGTTATTTTGCCCCTTCCGAATGTGTCACTATGTCTTCCATTTTTTTTTATTAGCAAATAACTTTCTTCTATCCATTTTGTTTGATTTTACAAGTTTATGTTTTTTTTACTTTGTAGGAAAAAACCCAAACATAAAAAACAGTTTAAGGCAAAAAAATAGATTAAGGAAAAAAGAATTTAAGGAAAAAGTATTATTTTTTACAATAAGCTATTCCAACCACATAAAAGAGCTTAGGGAGGAAAAAAAATTCACAAAATTCCTTAAAAGAATAGAGCTTTTGAAGTTTTTCTTTTTAAAAGAACTCATTATTTTCATTTCTTATAAAAAATGCCCTCTTGAATTTTCTTTGTACTTGTATATGTATTTGAATGGCATGTTGTAAAAATACATATGCAACTTTTAGGTATATAAATTGTTTTGACATGGAGGTCTTGTAAAGTTGAAACAAATCGATTTATTAGCCGAACAAAATTGAATGAAAGGAGTTTATTTGCTAACGAAAAAAATTAAAGAAATATAATAATGCATCTTGAAAGTCGGGACGTAAAATAACATATAACTGACGTAGTTAAGGGGAAATATAAAAATATTCTGCAAAAAAATCCAAAAACTAACAAAGATGGATGGAGAGAGTACTTGCTAACAGAACAAAGTTTGAGGGGATTAAATAGTATGTTTTAAAAACTAGGGACAAAGTGACATAGTTTGGGGAAAAAATGTAAAAATAATCCTTATACTTAATAAACTTTTATCAAAAAGTTGGCAATGAACTTCTCAAAATAAATGTACTTGTTAACCATAATATAGGTTTGTTGACGTGCACACCATATGTGTATGTATGCCTACAGGGGAAAAAAACCAAAAAACGAAAGCAGCTAATAGATAGGAAGACAAAAATAGAAAAAATAAAGAACTATAGATATCTCCTATGAAAGAAACAGCAATTCTCTTTAGCAATTCTTCTCCTTTGCAGCCTTTTGTCCCCTTCTGTCTTCAGTGCTCAAACGGTAACCAATGAGATTTTAGGATAAAGAAGGGTAAACTTTATGGGGGCTGACTTGAGATAGTAAATATTGAGTTTGGACAAATTTAGAAAACTCAAAATTTTTATAACTAATTTATTTGTCCAAGAGAAACTTCCCCCGCTAGCCCTTAACACCACCGCCACTGCATAGAGGTTAAAAAAAAAAAAGGTTTATTTACGTAATTTTGAAAATATTTTTCTCTCCCAAAATAAATTATCAGCATATTCTATCAACCCAAGTTGGAGGAAGTACTCCAACCGATGATTTTGTTTAGCATCGAATGACCGTGATAATTAATGTATTTTTTTAAGTCATGTTTGCTTCACAGGCTGAATGATAACTTGGCAACGACTTTAGCTTTGCTATTGTGTGTCCGACTGGCTCCCAGATTAGCGGTTAATAGTTCATATCAGCTCCTGCTAACTCATGAGATTCGTGATAGTTTCCAGCATTGTCTGGTGATGGGCCTGCGTCTGTTTTGGTCCAGGATTTGGACCATGAGACAGATCATCCAGTAACCCACTTCCTTTCCTAAGAGCGCTCTACAGATATGCCACAAAATAAATATTAAATTGATTTATGCTACTTAAAAAAAATAATTGCAAAAACTATCAAATCATCCTATTATAATTTATAATCTCAAATATATCTTTAAAGCTCAATTTTGATTCTATAAAAATATAATAGTCGTTGATTGCCACTAAAAGTATAATAATCTTAGCATTTAATTAGATAGTTTTTTTAGATGTAGCATGAATTAATCCAACTAAAAAATATAACATTAAACATAAATATCTTATGTTTTTGAGTCAAAACAGGTCCACCAGAATGAGGATTGTCCTGTAGAGCTTAATCAGAAAACCACGGCAATGATTAGTGCAGTATTTCTATCTGCCTTCATTAGGAATCTCTTGTGCTCTTCGATTTGGGATGCAATTCAATGTGATCATCAAGAAGCCTATCTTTTGAGACTAGAGGAGAGATGTCTACCAAGAGAAAATTATCAGAAGGTTGTAATAGCCTCTGGGTTTGCGATGAACCGGGGATCAAATTTTTGTGCAGCGATGGTACAGAGGAAGTTAATGTGTCTCTCTCCTCGGGTGCCCTGTTCTTGGAACAAAAAGTTGGAGTCATAGCGGATCGTTTCAAAGCAGCTTTCATGGACTTGAAATTAGTGCCATACCAGAAACCAAGATGCATTGTGCATGTTTCAAAGCTGTCACGGAACGATAAGCTAAAGGGAGAATGTAGTAAATGAATGGTGGCAGAAACCCCACATGTGGTTGAAGCCCCTGGAGCTGACAGGTTGAAGACAAGAAATAGTAAACGGGTGTCTTCTGTACACAGAAATTTTGAGGCTGAGGAGGCGGGCCATTTCATGCCCCCAACTTCTGAATGTTAGTCCTATCCTAGAATTGCCGTGGTCTCGTAAGATATCCAGCGGCAGCCGTCTAGCAGGGCCATATCCAAAATTATAACCTAGACATTGCATTCTTCATGAAGACTAAGGTGAATGCTAATTGGACGGACTTTCTTCGTAGAAGATTTGGCTTCTTTGGTGGTTTCTCTGTTCCAGCTACTGGTTTAGCAGGGGGTCTTTGTGTTTGGGGGAAAGGAGGGATTCACTTGGATATTCTTGATGCATCCAATAATCTAATTCATTGTGTGGTCAATGGTGATATTCGCTACCCAAGACGATGTTGATTTTATCCTTCCTACAGATGGTGTCCATTTGGGTCGATACAAAGTTGTTCTTCTTTGCGATGGAATTCTAAGATGTACCTCTAATTTGACCTACCTTATGTGCACACTTTAGATCTTTTGAGTCATAAACGGTGGGTTATGCTTATGAAGATGTGATTAAACGTTAATTGCTTTTTGTCCAAAATAATAGTAATTAATAAATCTTGAAAATATAAGATATTTTGAATAATGTGATGATCTGACTTACCCTACAGCAACATATCATTTGTGGTAAATCAAATTATCGTTGGCTAGATAATAAACATGTTTTTATATATTTTTTATATACATCCATGTATCATATTCACTATGCCTAAAATTCATAAATATTTGCTTATGATATTCATGCACGCAAATTAATTATCGATTTATTTATTATCCAGTAATATGTCTAATTTAATCGTCAACCTACTCACCTTTGAATACTAACTGGCAAGAATTACGCCAAATGAAAAATTAATATTAACCTAATGCTTACAAACAACGGCTACAAGTTCGTCCTTTTAAAGGAATGTCCTCTAGTCCCCACAGTCAATGCAAAAGAAGCTACCTGAGAGGTATATTCTTGTTGGGAGAAGGCCAACTAGAAAGCCAAAAGCTACTTGCTAACTAGCATGTCTGAAGTGCTTCGAAACAAGCATAAGAATATTGAGACTGCTTGTTGCATAATGCGATTATTAGATGGCATGTTTAGCCAACCAAGAGAAAAAGGCAAGTCTTAATACCATAAAGATGTTCATGAACAACAAGATGATTCCTGGCACTCCTATTCATACTAGTTCGCTCACGATAATAAGACATCTTCATAAGGTTGAGCTAAGTGGGGGTAGTAATTAATGAAGGCACACAAGCGGGAATTATCTTAGAAAGTCTAAGTCTCGCATTCTAGCAGTTCTAGATAAACTTTACAAGTATGAATTAGTTCATTGTGCAAAGAGTAGTGAAGCAAATGTTGTTGAACCCCCTAGTTTTTCCAAGACAAACAAAACAAAGAACAAAGACATTGGAAAGGCCAAACTAAGAAAAAAAAGAACCAAAGTAAATATAATTTACCAGCTTTAGAAACATGTATTGTAGAGAATGAGTTCTCAACCTAGGTAGTTAATTTAGAAGCAACTGATCATGTTTGTTCTTCTTTTCAGAGTCTTAGTTCTTCACAGTAGCTTATTGACAAGGAGTACATGATGGTCATAGACAATAGGGCAATGGTGTCGACTAAAGCAGTTGAAGAAGTTAGATTTTAGTTTAGGAATAACTATTTAGTTTTTAACAATATTTAGTTTATTCCTCAATTAAAAAAAATTGATTTCTATTTCTAGATTAAATGAATAATTATTTAAAGTTTCTTTTGATTATGAAATTGTTTCTATGTCAAAGAATGGTTTAAATACATGTTCTAGAAAACTAAATAATGGTTTATACCTTCTTAAACCTAGTCCTAAACCACTGATTAACACTAAAATGTTCAAAGTTGTTGTGATGCCCAGAATTCTCATATATTCATTGATCAATGCATTGCATGATTTTATGATGATATACATATGATTTATATGTTGATTATTCCTTTAAAATGCATCATCAAATTGTTAGTGCACATTAAATACTATATTATGTATAATGTATTGTAGTATGACAAGTTTCTCGAAGGTGGATCCGATAAGTGTTATGATGGAAACGAAGTTGTAAAAACGATGTTCAGGGATTACAATGAATTTAATGGATAAAAAAGCTCAATTATACCTACAAGGTATAAAATTAGGAGAAAACAGTCAGTTTTGACCTAAACGGAGAGTTTTAGTATAAGTTTTGTTAATAAAAAAGATCCATTAATGATGTGAGATCTTCTATGACTATGATGTATAGCTATGAAAATAATAATGAGTGGAGGATGTGAGTGTTACACAAGTTTCTGGGTTACATAATTTTCGATGTTCAGATTTTTAAGACATGATTAAGGTGTTTGTTAAATTGTAAGTGGCTTGAGAATTTATTATTTCATGTTTGATAAGTTATAGAAGAGTTCTAGAGGAATATATAAAGTCTTGATAACAAAAGGTTAAGAACTCAAAGATAGAGTTTATAGTGTACAGAAATTTCCGGTTAAGCATATGCGCCAAATTTACTAGGCAAAATGATTAGCCATGACCTAATTTGTACTTAAGATTTTGTATGAATGTTTAACACCTCATTAAGGGGGTGAGTATGCTGAACTAAAGACACTTAGCTAACCAAGGTGAAGCTACTTCATTTTGAAGTAATTTAAGGTGTGTTCTTGGTTGTTTAAAAAGCATATAAGTAACTAGGGGCCTTTTTTAGACGTAAAAACTCTAAGTCTGACTTTGCAAGCTCTGAAATTCATTTTTCCATCTATTATTTGCAAGAAAAAGAAAATTTCATGGTGATTTGTTAAGTTTTGGGTACCAAATCACAAGAAAAACCTAACCGGGTCAAGGTAAGGGACTGTTTCAATTTATAGGATGCTTGGTATTAGTTTTGGAAGTTTTACTTTGAGTTTTGATGAGATATTTGAACCTAATGACCTTCAATATGTCAATAACCACAAAAGGGTTCAAGTAAATTCAATTGGAAAATGGTGGTTTCAAGTTCGTTTTTGGTGGCTGTCTAGAATTAGGTAAATTTTTGAGGTGCTTAAGGTTTTGTCCTTGTTTCCTAGGCTAGAAGGCTCATTTGAAGCTGAAATTTTAAGGATATGTTCATTTATATGTTATTTAAATTCCTAAAATAGTTTTAGTAAATTCAATTTGGTTTGGGAGTTGTAGGCTTAAAACTATACCTAGTTCTAGAGATGTATTGACGTTGTTGTTTGTGATGTTTTTAATATTTTGTGAATCCAAAATTTATTCATAGCTTGGAAGTATAGTTAAGCTTTGGAAAGACTTAAAATATAAGAGAAACTATGGCCAAATTTTTATAATAAAGCTTGAATCATTTCGGACCAAAACGAACCCAATGGAGGTTGAAATCGCTTCCCCTGGGCTGGCTGGCCGTGCTAGGCCAGCAACCTGTGCACAAGGCTTGCACATAGGGCTTGCATGCAGCCTATGTGGGCAGCCAAGTGCATGGGCAGGGCTGCCTCGGCTAGTCCTTGGCCAGCCCTTAGCCAAACTAGGCCAAATAGCCTATTCAAGTTTTTTAGGGCCCCTAGAGTTCGTTTTTGATGCCGTTTGAAGCATTTGAGATTTAAAAACATCCATTTTAATTAATATTATCTAAAATAAATATTTAAAATAGAAAAATGAGCTCCTTAGTGGTTGATTATTAGTTATTGTTGGATTTGTGGTAATGTAAGTGGGAGTTTTCAATCTTTCTGAGGTGTGAAATACTGGACCCCACGAGAGGTTAATTGACAGTTTCATTGAGTAAAGTAAGAAGAATTTCACCTATATCACTACAATTATTGTGCATTTAATGTTGTGAATTGATATGTAAAAGTTATGTGCATTGCACTACATGTTGTGATTTCAAATATATGCCAACATGTAAAGAATTATGAAAAATGTGAAATTGATTATACTTAGGACTCTAAGCTTCTGGGACGCAATGATGTTAGGATGCCATGTGAAATTTTTAAGCTTCAAGCACACATTGATTAGGCATCTAGGATGCCATGTGAGATTTTAAGCATTTGGGATGCCAATGATTTAAGCATCTATGGTGTAATACTTTCCCTCCAGGAAACACTGAATAGTGTGCACACTATGTTATGAGTATGAAAGATATAATGAAGAGTAAATGAAATAAAAGGAGGATAAAGTGACAAGTTAAAGAGTAAACATATATTAACTAAGCTCATTCATTCAGATACTACTCATGCTTGCATAATTC
The DNA here is from genome assembly GCA_946598075.1 of Artocarpus hirsutus. Taxonomy (NCBI): domain Eukaryota; kingdom Viridiplantae; phylum Streptophyta; class Magnoliopsida; order Rosales; family Moraceae; genus Artocarpus; species Artocarpus hirsutus. The sequence continues at coordinate 16,868 of CAMOHE010036770.1, forward strand.
TACTTCTCGGGCATTAGCTCACTAATTTTTATAGTGATGCAGATGAGGGCAAGTCCCAACACTAGCTGAGGACTAGATGGTTGGCTGGCGCCATCCCAATTCTCGAGGCTAATGTATGTCTACTAAATGACCTGTTATTTTATGGTCTTATTGTATATGCATAACGGCGAGCCAAAGGGATTTTATATGGTACACGGCTGAGCCTATTTTGAGAGATGTATTATATTATATGTATTTCGTCAGCCATTTGGGATGTATTACATATGTTTTGATATACTCACTAGTTAAGCTTTTTAAAGAAGTTCAAATTTTTCTGTATTTTTATACTCCTCTTGAATGACATATTAAGATTAACATAAGTAAAAAGGTAAGATATAACACTACTAAATGCAATAAGATGGGTCTTTTAGGATTATGTTAGGTGGGTGTTACAGTGGTGGTATCAGAGCCAGGTCCATTTTGTAGATTGTCCATACACAAATGTCATGGGATGAGGGAATGCAGCCAACCAGTAAGTTTTTATTTATAATGCACATTAATCTATATTGTGTTTACATTAAATTCATGCATGTATTGGCCATTTATTGTGATTATATGTGAGTAAGGCCATATCAAATTGTAGGAACATATGGTTAGAACTAGAAGTCAAGCTGATCGAGTTAAGGAGAGTAGTACTTTTGTAGAACAATATAGCAAAGATGCCCCTTTCAATAGGCTTGTTGATTTTGATGGAGAGATTTTTGGAACAACAAGTTAAGATACAAGCTAATCAACCTATTATACCTCCACAACCACCACCTCCTTCTCCTCTATCCCATCTATACCAATAGCAAACATTGTAGGTGAGCGTTTTTTGAAATATAAGCCACTAGTGTTTAAGGGTACTGAAGATTCTAAACTACAGAGAACTAGATAATACCATGGAGAGATTGTTTGATTGTGCCAGGATACCAGATACTAATAAGGTGTATTGTGTTGTTATGATGTTGAGGGAGGATGCTAGTTATTGGTGGGATACTATGATAGTTATGCATGACGTCAACACGATGACTGTTAGACATGCATGCCCTAAGGAGTAAAAATGTAATGAGTTTTTGAAGACATTTTTATCAATAAATAATTCATTTATTATTCATATACCAAATCTTGTCCTCTTTACGTTCATATTTGTTGAATGTATGATAAGCAAACAAAAGTCTGAGACTGTCGGTCTAAACCTTTAAGAATTGGGCATATGATGAACAGATTATGCAGAAGACACGATTCTTAAGGTGACGGTCTAAATCATAAGATCCGCAATCGAGGGAATAAAGTTGGGCGCTTTATTCATGTAAAGATTGTTATGTTGTCTACATCCCTATTGGGAGATGGTTTGTCTTGACCATCGGAGGTGGACTTCGTGAATAGAAACATTGGCATGTTGTCATAGGTGACGATGTGTTGGATCGGGACATAAAGTGAATTGATT
>CAMOHE010036796.1:0-32872 GCA_946598075.1 Artocarpus hirsutus
ATGTGCCAAAGGGTGACACCCACATCTTAATAGTGGTATGCATGCCGGTACGTTGGAGGCATGACTCTTGATAACGTAGACCTGTTATTCATAGATATGGAATCCATAGCTCCTCTTTAGGAGTAGTGATATCCTCTTATATGTGTTATCCTGTAATTGAAAAACTGGAGCACTCAACCATTTGGATACATAGGTGTAACCGAATGGTATATTGTCTTTGGATGGTAAGTTTTTTGATGGTGAGATAATGAAACGTAAGATAAAAATAATCGAGAAAGTAAGACAGAACTTGTCCTTAAGCCGATTATGGATAATCCTATGGGGAAACGATATACTATGATATGTCATAGAGACTTAGCTATACGGGCTTCGTAATTCTATAGAGTTCGAGAGTGCAGCTCCAAGCTTTTAGTGGAGTAGCGTTGGAGTTGATAATTATGAAATGTATATCTGGGATATTGGGTTTCATAATTATCAGGAGCTTGAACTATATAGGTCCATTTGGTCCCATTTGCTAGCTCATAAAATCTTGTAACGATACGGCATGCTTTTATAATAATTGGTGACTTATGTCAGATTTATTAGATTGGTTAAAATTTGAAAGAATCAAATAATTCATGTCTGTTTATCGGTTGAATTAATTTTGTGACAAAATTAAATCAAGATAAACTTGTTGAATTATTGGGATCGGATAATTATTGTCTGTTTATCAGTTGATTTAATTTTAGATAAACTAAATTAAGATAAACTTGTAGAATTATTGGGAATCTATTTATTATCCTAGAGATTATCTAGATAAAGTTGTTTTAATTAGATAACTTTTCTATTGGGTTATTTGAATTTAAACTGAGGCTTTATCCTATAGAATCTTGGGTGGAAAATAAAAGATTCGCGTGATTTTTATTTCGGTAGTTCGGCATGCCGATCTTAAAGTTCAGCCTGCCTATGCGCGAATTAAAAATTGCGTATTTTTACGCGTTTTTACGCGTATCTTATCCAATATTGACCCGAATTTGGTTCTGTTTTGAACTTTTGAGACCCTATCTGATAAGGAATGACCCTAGACCCAACCTCTATAAATAGGGAGTAAGTCTAATGAGTTATTTAGATCAATAGAGAGATTAAGAGTGATACTCTACTGGTGAGAATCTGAAACTCCCTAAGAGCTCTTGTTCACAAATCACGAACACTAGTTTTGGGTTCTCTCAATTGGTTGGAAGGAGAATCACCTTGAGGAAGAGCTGTACGTGTGAGCCCACACTCACTTCGATCGTGGATAGAGAATAGCAAAGAAGACCAGTTGGTTGAGGCTTTTTTGGAACGTTACTTCTCTACACAGATTTCGGGAGCTTTTCGACGAATACAAGGTCAGTAAGATCAAGTTAATTTATACATATAACATGTCAAACTTATGTTTTGGAAAATACTCTCATTTAAAAAAAATTTAAAATTCCGCTGCGTATTATTTTTCCAGCAGAAGATTCATAAGGTGAGACATGTTCCCAAACTAATGCGCAACTTGATTTTAGTGGGGCAACTAGATGATGAAGGAGACAATGTGACCTTCAATTGTAGAGGTTGGAAAGTCACAAAGGGAGCTATGGTTGTTGCTTGGGGACGTAAAGTTGGAACTTTCTACATTAATTCTAGTTGCAGAGATACCATAGTAGTTGCTGACTCTGCTACCAACATTGAGCTATGGCGTAATAGGCTCGGTCACGTGAGTGAGAAGAGAATGAAAGTGCTTCATTCTAATAGAAAATTGCTAGGATTAAAAACCGTTGATCACAGGTTATGTGAAGCCTGCATCTTTGGCAAGCAGAAGAGAGTTAGTTTCTCAACAACAGGTAGAGAGCCTAAGTCTAGGAAGTTGGAGCTAGTTCACAATGATGTGTGGGGGCCTGCGTCAATGTCTTCCCTTGGTAGCGCTAATTATTATGTGACATTTATAGATGACTCAAGCAAGAAGATATGGGTTTACTTTTTAAAAAACAAATCTGATGTCCTTGATGCTTTCAAGAGATGAAAAGCTATGGTGGTGAACGAGATAGATTTGAAGGTGAAGTGCTTGCAGTCTGACAATGGGGCAGAATACTTAGATGAAGACTTCAAGCGTTACTGTACTGAGAATGAAATGAAGATAAAAAAACCATTCCAAGGAAACCACAACAGAACGGGGTAGCTAAAAGGATGAACAGAACTCTAAACGAGCATGCCAGAAGCATGAGATTACATGTGGGGCTGCCAAAGTCGTTTTGGGCTGAGGCAATTAACACAGCAGCTCATCTGATCAATAGAAGTCCATCCACACCGCTGAAGTTCAAGCTACCAAAAGAAGTATGGAGCAGCAAAAAGGTTGACCTCTAGAAGTAAACTTGATGCAAAGTTTAAGAAGTGTTTTCTGGTTGGTTATGGTGGACTTGAGTTTGGTTATCATCTTTGCGATGACAAAAATCGAAGGATTATTAGGAGCAAGGACATGATCTTCAATGAAGGTGTTCTATATAAGGATAGAGACAACACTGACTCCAGAGGTTCAGGTTCTAAAGACAAAAAGCCTGAGGTGATTCCATTGAAGGATCTTCCTAAAGTAGAAGTAGAAAATCCAAAAGTTGAAAACCAAGAAAATATTACTCTAGAAGAAAACCAGAGGACTCCTACCATACCAGTCAAGAGATCTAGCAGAACTATTAGACCGCCACAGAGATACTTCCCTTCTCTATATTATATTTTGTTGACTAATAGAGATAAGCCAGAGAGCTATGATGAAGCTGTGGAAGCTAAAGATTCGGTCAAGTTAGAGTTAGCCATGAGGGATGAGATGGATTCCTTAATGTCTAATCGGACATGGCAACTGGTAGAGTTACCACAGGGCAAAAAGGCCTTGCATAACAAGTGGGTATACCAGATTGAAGATGAATCTGATGGCAGCAAATGGTATAAGGCAAGGCTAGTGGTAAAAGGCTTTTAGCAGAAAGAGGGCATCGACTTTAATGAAATTTTCTCTCCGGTGAAATTAACCATGATTAGGATGGTACTTGTGCTAGTGGCAAATGAAGACTTGTTCTTGGAACAGTTAGATGTTAAGACGGCCTTTCTCCATGGTAATTTGGAGGAGGAGATCTACATGAAACAGCCACAAAGTTTTGAAGTACTGGGTAAGGAGAATTTGGTGTGCAAACTTCAGAAAAGCTTGTATGACCTCAAACAAGCTCTCAGGCAGTGGTATAAGAAGTTTGACGGTTTTATGTGTAGCAATAGTTTCTTGAGGTGTTAGAGAGATCATTGTTGTTATGTGAAGAATTTTGATGACTCCTATATTATATTGTTGCTATATGTTGATGACATGCTGATAGCAAGAGGTTGTAAACAGGAGATTGATAAGCTGAAAAAGGAGCTGTCTAAGGAGTTTGCAATGAAGGATTTGGGTGCTGCAAAACAAATCCTTAGGATGAGACTAACAAGGAACAAAAATTGTTTGAAACTGTCATAGGAAGAATATGTTGAAAAGAAGCTTAGCAGATTCAACATGAGTAATACGAAGCCTATGAGTACTCCTTTGGCCAGTCACTTCAAGTTATCAAAGGAGCAATCACCGATCACAGAGTAGGAGAGAGACCACATCGCTAAGGTGCCTTATGCATCAGCAATAGGCAGTCTCATGTATGTCATGGTTTGTATCAGACCAGACATTGTATATGCAGTAAGAGTTGTGAGTAGGTACATGAACAATCCAGGTAAGCAGCATTGGGAGGTGGTGAAGTGGATTCTCATATACTTGAGAGATATTACGGTTTTAACACTATGTTTCAAGAAGTCAGACTTGGAACTACAAGGCTATGTTGATGCTGATATGGCTAGAGACATTGATGGCAGAAAAAGTACCACTGATTATGTCTATACTTTGAGTGGCACAGTAGTTAGTTGGGTCTTGAAGCTGCAAAAGATAGTTGCACTCTCTACAACAGAAGTAGAGTATGTGGCAATGACAGAAGCGAGTACGGAGATGATTTTGTTGCAGTCATTTCTGAAAAAACTGGGTCACAAGCAGGAAAGGAACGCATTACACAGTGATAGTCAGAGCGCCATTCACTTGGTGAAAAATCATGCATTTCATGCTAGGACGAAGCATATATATTTGTGGTATCACTTCATTAGGTCAACTTTGGAAGATGGAGTGCTAAAGCTTGAGAAGATTCTTGGGAGTCAGAATCCAGCAGATATGCTCACCAAGACGGTTTCAATTGAGAAACTAAAGTTGTGCGCAACTTCAGTTGGACTTCTCCATAAGACGTGAGAAGTTGTTGCCACTGTAGTGGAGATATGGTGATTGATTAGTCTCCAAGTGGGAGATTGTTGCAGGTGTGAAGCCAAATCAAGTCAACAACCTAGCAAAAGGAAGAAAAAAAAGAGAAAAAGGCAGATTCGAGGTGCTGCAGTGCCAAGGTTGGGCACCGCAACGCCTATGGGATAGCAAGGCAATGTTGTGGCGCTGGTTGAAGAACGCTGTGGCGCCAGGTGGTGAGCACCACAGCGCTCATTTCAAGCGCCGTGGTGCCAAGGCGCTATGTTGCGTGATTTTTTACATGTTTTTGAAGCCAAAAAGGGAAAACTATTAGGGTTTCTCATTAGTTGTTATTTTTCTCTTCTTTGGTGTATAAATAGACATAAGGTGGCCAGGGTTGTGTGTGTGACTTAGTGAGAGTGGCATTATTTTTGTGTGAGGCATATTTTTGAGAGCTCCATTGTTGTGAGAGAAAAATTCCTATAGGGTACTAGATAGAAGAGAGATTTGGTAAACACAATTTGAGAGTGTATGATAAATTTCTCTTGTAATCTGTAATCTCCTTCATCATAGTGGAATCTAAAAGAGGCAGAAACAGGATGTAGTCTCAAATTTGGACAAACCTGTATAAAATTTGATGTCTCTCTTTTCTTTTTTTCTTCAATTTTTTTTCTATAATTATTCGCTCTTACGATCCTTGGAAATAGGAGGTGTCTAATTCCCCAACACATCTTGGCCTGCCTTTGTTTAGCAATCAATTTGAGACAAAGGATTAGAACTTGTTAGTAGAAAGAGCCCTGAGTACAATTGCGGGGCTGAAGCAAATACTTCTTTTTAAGAGATGCCAATCGGTCTTAATCAAATTAGTTGGTAAATTTATGGCATGATTATTCTTCTTTTGGAGTCCACATGCTTGAATGTTGATGAAGTGTTCATGGATTTCTCGTGGGGCAACCAGTGGTGAAGCCACTTGATAATGAGTTGGGGGTATTTGAAAGTTTTATTTTTTACCTCCTATATTTTTTAAAATTTTTTGTTGTGCCCCTACAAGAAAAATTATAATTGTATCACTATTAAATAATTGAAATCTATTGTTACATCTTCATTTTTCAAGATTAATTATAAGTTGTGCTCCACTCAATAATAAAAAATATAACTAGGTCCGCATTCAATAAAGATTATCCCTAATGTTTTTTTATAAAAAAATCTAGCTCATAATTACGGACAATAATGTGTCAGGTGGTTGCAAGATCTTAATAGAGCTTGGAACGCAATGTGTATTCCCAAGGCAGTAGGGGGGTGCTTAGGTTGGGTAAAATGAAAGATCTCAATAGTGCCTTTATGGCAAAGTGGGTTTGGAGCTCCTTCTCTCCTTTGCCTACCTCTGGGCTAGATTTATCAAGGGTAAATACATGAAAGGAAAAACTTTTCTCATCTCTATGAGACCTTCAGATTCTTACTTTTTAAAGAGCATTATTAAAACCATGGTTTTGATCAACAAGGAGGCGTGAAGTGTGATGCTTGGTTGGGGATGGCTATTCCATAAATTCTTAGCGTGATCCGTGGATGCTCAGAGTTTTATTTCCCCTCACTACACTCCAGCTTTGGGCTTACATAATTTTCCAGCTATTTGATGTCCCCAGCCAATGGAAAGCAAACCTGACCAATAGAAGTTTTAGTCTTGTAGATGTAGGTACGATTCTTAATTTGCCTCTCTTGTCCATCCCATCTGTTGACCGATGGATTTGGATTCCAGACACAGCTACAAAGTTCACCCTAAAATTAGCTTAATCTGCCCAAATTCACAGTAGCAAAGACTGCTCCTTTGACATGGTTCTTTTATGGACAATTTTCTGGGATTCAAAGCTTCGTAGCAGACACACAATCATTTGATGGCCACTGGATTTGGATGCCCTCCTTTTTGGGGAGGAGGTGGTGGCGAGAATTGGGCAGGGTGATCTGTTATGCCATTTGTGTGTTTTTTTCCTTTTCTTTTTTGTAGTACAATCATTCTATTTAGTTTATGTCTTCTTCGAGTCTTAAAATTGGAAAAACTCAACATTGACTAAATGAAGAGTTTCCTAAAATTCGTTCTCTTTGGGGAGGATAGAATTTGTGACAATCTTTATTTTTAACGGGTAAAAATTGTATATAAATTTAATTATTAGTGTATCAATTTAAATTTTGTAAAATTTTGATTTGCTTCTAAAATTACTCCATATTATTTATTTTATCTATTTTTAATTTTTTTAAAATTTTCTTACTTCTATTTAGCGTGTTTACTAAAATGCCCTTGGCATCATTAGTTAATTACAAAAATGCCACTTTGGCATTTTCTTTAAAATTTTCCTGTGAATTATTCATTACCCTCTTCTTTGTTGTTTTTCACGAATACTTAGACAAGATCCTGTAATCAACGGGATGATCATTATCATTTTTTTTCTCTTTCTTCTTTTTCTTCTTAATCTCTATTTAATCTTTCTTTCCCTGCCTCTCTCTCTTCACCTTCTTCTTTTTCTTCTTCTTCTTCTTCTTCTTCTTCCATTTCCTCCCATGACAATCATCGTACCAAGAGTCCAAACCTCAAAATCCCACCCATTTTTCAACAGAAAGCACATAAACTCCATCCCAGCAACTCACAGAGCTTGGAAACAATAAGATTTTGGTGATTAAAACAACATATTTGGCTTAAATTTGAGGTAAACTTTTCAAACTTCAAACATATATTTAATTTTGATTATGTTTTGAGCATGGAAATATATGGAAATGAGTTTATATTGTATAAAGATAATTATATATCGTTTATACATTGTTTTTATGCTTAAAAAGCCGTTAGAAAACTAAGAATTTGATTAAAAAGCTTAGAACTCGAATTTTAGGTTCCTTGTATGAGTTTTTCTAGTAAAAACGACGTGTCGTTTTTCAGAAACGACATGTCATTTTTTCATACAGAAATTCAATAAAAAGAAGCTTTAAATAGGATTCGAACCCCCAACCTCAAGTCAAGTAAAAAGGGGCCAAACCACTAGGACAATGATAGTTATTTGATAATTAATGGTTCAAAAATAAGAAATAGTTTTCTATACAGGTTATAATTTCAAATAATTTTATAACTATCAAAATTTTTTAATTATTTTAATTATAAATATTTTAAAATCATATTATTTATTTTAAAAATCTAATTTAATATATTTTGTGCCAAAACAAAATTCATATTTTCTTTATTTTTTATTGTTAGTTTATAATTTACTAAAATTAAGTTTAAAAAGTGATATTCGCAAATTTTAGTACATTAATTATTATGGCACACTAATAAAAATAAAAGATAAATTGACATAATTAAAAATTAGAATTTAAGTTAAAGTATGGTTATTTATATGTTTTAGGATAACGGTGTACTTGGAGCTTACGTGGTGAATTGTGTATGTTGAAAAATTATCAATGGATATTTATAAAGAGATAAGGATTCTATTACTCATCTTTTGTGAGATTTTGATAAATTAAAATTTGATTGTTTTATGTTGCAAGATATGTAGATGATATTTTAAATGTATATGATTATATCTATAAGATGATGATGTGGAACTCGTCCTGTATTGTACTGTGAGAAACCTAATGATTTGACACATATTGATTTAAATTGAGAAGCATGGTTAGAAAAACTGACTATATAAATAATTATTGATTATAGAAGAATGGTGAGACATGAAGAAACAGGTGGTTACGTCATTGGGCACAAATACCCTAAAAGGTAAAATAAGGGGACGGTGATAACGCTCCCTTGGGTCGAAAGTCCCATAACTCATTGTACAGGAATCGACTTGATGAGGACTCAGGGCTTGATGTCCCCTCACCAGAACACCCTTGGAATGTTTGGAGGGTGGCCAAGAGCGCCCATTTGGGTTTCGATGAGCTGAGGGATACTCTATTTAACGTGGATGCCTAGGAACAATGATGAATTATAATATTTGTATATATGTATAAGTATGAAACTTGGTAAAGATTAACTATGGTATCCATAGAATATGAACATAGTAAACCTTATAATCTGGAATATGATGTAAATTATCCAACCATGCAGTTTTAACGTGGTAATGAATAAAAGCTTAAGGTGAATAATTATTTTCCCTACTAGGTATGTCGATGCTCATCCCTATCATATTTATCTCTCAAGTGGAACTCAGTGCAACTTATCTGACGAGAAGTAGGCAACAACACTATTGGTTTCGTATTGGAAGATCTTTGTTTATTTGTAACTCTTCTAGAACATGTAAGATTTATATTACTTTTGTGATGGCTGTGTTAAGTTATTTGGGAATTGTACTATGGTGATGATGACTGTGTTTTAAATGTTTGGTGCTACACTAAAAACTATGGTTTGTATTTAAACATTTATTTTTATTTTTGTTTAAAGACCCATAGGCATCGTTTTATTGATTTGAATGATATTAAATTTAAGTTTATTTTTATTTATTCAATACTACTAACCCCTACATAGGGGCGTTACAGAATCGGTCTACAACCTAATCTCCTTTTCTTTGCTTCTAGCACAATTGAAACTGTTTTGGAAGACCATAAATGAGAAAGTTTATAACAATGTGGACTTCAATCCACTTATGGTGTTTTGAAAATAGAGTTGAAACTGCATTTTGTATTTCTAACCATATTTTTGTTCAAGTTTTGCGAAAGAAAACACTATCACAATTTTGGTTGGAATAACATCTTCCCAAATCCCTAATGTTTACAATACGCATCTGCTCACATAGCCTCCCACACCCATATTAGCTCCCTTCAGTCGAGGCTTCTCTCCTTGCAGGTCCAGTTAAAGCGAATACTAATGTTTTTATTGGCCCCTTTGATATTGATGTTGTCATTGATGTGATCTTTAGAAACAATTCAGGCAATGTCTTATGTCAACAACTCAATTGTTAATTTGTACGAATCCTCACATTTGCCATGTGATTTTCTCACATGTGGAATTGACAATCTCTCTTTGTTGCCTTAACATCATTTTCTCTATTTGTATTGGGTTGTATTAGCCTAGTGCTCTCTTTTGGTAGTCCTTGTTTGATGAATTCCAATTCATTCATCAATAGAAAACAATCCGATTTAGCAAAAAGAATAAAGAAGTTCTTTGAATTTGAAAACAATTAGCTATATTATTTAACTAAAAGAGATATTTTAGGGTTGAGTACAAGGATTTTTTTTTTTTAATTTTATGACTTTTTAAATTTTAAAATTTTTTTCTAAATTTTTTCTAAAAAGAAACATATATTTTATAAAAAAAATTAAGTTTAAGTTTGGGTATCTTATCTTCATATTTTTTAATTGAAAAAATCTACGATAGATAAAATTGAAACAAGTTTTTCAAATTTAAAGGAGATCTATGTAGTTTCTAAAAATAGAACAATAAATTGAGAAGTGATGACAACAAGGAGGTATAGTTATATAATTAAATCTAAATAACATATCAAGAGAAACTAAAATTTATTTTTTGAGAAATTGAGAAAAAAATCTCTTAAATGCCCTTATCTTTTTCTCCTCTTCACCTCTCTTTCATTTCTCTCCAACACTAGCGGCAACCAGAAAATACAATATTTAAATATTGTATTTACATATAGATACAAATATAAATATTGTATTTACATATAGATACAAAAATTTACTAACGACTTCGACAGACTTCATCATATCATCAACATCTCTAGCAGCCAGAAAATACAATATATACCTGTAAGTACAAAAATTTATCAACGATCTTGGGGGCAGGGAAATAAAATATTTATGTACAAATTCTATATTTACATGTAAGTACAAAATTTTACATGCTACTTTAATAGACTTCACCAACACCACGTGACGTCAATAGTGGCTAAAAAATATAACATTTACTATATTTATATGCAAATACACAAATTCACTAGCGACCATGTCAAACTTCACTAACGCTGACGATATCGCCAAGAACCACAAAATACCTTTGATCTTGTTATTCAAAAAATATATATATTGAGAAATTTCTCAAGACCTATGATAACCGTTATTTTTAACGGGTAAAAATTGTACATAAATTAATTATTAGTGTGTCAATTTAGACTTTGTAAAAAAAAAAAATTTGTTGCATTTGAAATCTATTTCATATTATTATTTCTATTTATTTTTAATTTTTCTAAAATTTTTTTTTCTATTTAGTATAATTACCGAAATATCCTTAGAACTTTTATTTAATTACAAAAATGCCATTTTAACATTTTCCTTCAAAGTCTCCCCATAAATTCTCCCTTATCTTTTTTTTTTGGGTTGTTTCTTAACCACTCTCAGACAAGAATCCCGCATTCAACGGGATCTTGATGATATTTTTTCTTTCTTTTCTCTTTTTCTTCTTCTTTTTCTTCCTTTAAATCATCCTTCCTCTGTATCCCTCTTCACTTTCTTCTTCTTTTTCCTCTTCTTCTTCTCTGTTTCCATTTCCTCCCACGACAGTCACCATACCAAGAGTCCAAACCTCAAAATCCCACCTATTTTTCAACAGAAACCACATAAACTCCATCATAGCGACTCATAGAGCTTGGAACCAAGAGGATTTTGGTGATTAAAACAACATATTTGGCTTGAATTTGAGGCAAACTTTTCAAACTTAAAGCTTAGATTTTGATTATGTTTTGAGCATGGAAATCTGTAGAAATGAGTTTATATTGTATAAAAATGGTTATATATTGTTTATACATAGTTTTTATGCTAAAAAAGCTGTTAGGAAACTAAGAATTTGATTAAAAAGCTTAGAACTCGAATTTCAGGTTCTCTGTAGTTTTTCCAATGAGAAACGATGTGTCATTTTTCAAAAACGACATGTCGTTTTTCCCATAAACTGCATGTCGTTTTCACAGAAGCTACATGTCGTTTTTTCATATAAAAATTCAATAAACAGATGCTTAAGCTAGGATTCGAACCCCCAACCTCAGGTCAAGTAAAAAGAGGCCAAACCACTAGGACAAAGATAGTTATTTGATAATTTATGGCTTACAAATAATAAATAGTTTTCTATATAGGTTGTGATTTCAAATAATTTTTATAAATATCAAACTTTCAATTATTTTAATTATAATATTTTTAATATCGTATTATTTATTTTAAAAATCTAATTTAATATATTTTGTACTAAAATAAAATTCATATATTTTATTTTATTTTATTTTATTTTATTATTATTTTATAATTTACTAAAATTAAGTTAAAAAAAAGGGATATTCACAATTTTAGTACATTAAGGATTATGGCACACTAATAAAAATAAATAATAAATTGAAATAATTAAAACTTAGGATTAAGTTAAAGTATGGCTATTTTATACATTTTAGGATAACGGCGTAATTGGAGCTTACGTGGTGAATTGTGTAAGCTGAAAATTTTCAGTGGATATTTGTAAAGAGGTAGGGCTCTATTACTCATCTTTTGTGAGCTTTTTATGGAATTAAAATTGATTGTTTTACTACAAGATATATATGTATATATGTTGAACTGCTATTATATGAGTATCACATATGAAACTATGGCATGAACTCATCCTGTATTGTATAACGAGAAACATAATGATTTGATATATGTTGTTGTAAATTGAGAAGCATAGGTAGGAAAACTGACTCTATAAATAACAATTTAATATAGAGGAATAGTGAGACGTAAAGAGGGCGACGGTTACGTCCTTGGGCATGAATACCCTAAAAGGTAAAATAAGGGAAGGTAATGACGCTCTCTTAGGTCGAAAGTCCCAGAACACACTATATAGGAATCAACTTGGTGAGGACTCGGGCTGGATGTCCCTTCACCGGAACTCCCTTGGAATGTTTGGAGGGTGGCCAAGCGCGCCCATTTGGGTTTCGATGAGTTAAGTGATACCCTATTTAACATGGATTCCTAGACATAATGATGAATTGTAATATTTGTATATATGTATAAGTATGCAACTCGATAATGATTAACTATGTTATCCACAGAATGTGATCATAATAAATCTCATAATCCGGAATATGATAGAAATTAACTAACCATGTAGTTTTAATGTAGTAATAAAAAAACCTTAAGGTGAGTAATGATTTTCCTTACTGGGCATGTCGATGCTCATCCCTATCATACTTACATCTCTCAGGTGGAACTTAGTGTAATTTATCTGACAAGGAATAGCAACAACACTACTGGATTCGCGTTAGAAGATCTTGTTTATTTGTAACTCGTCTAGAACATATAAGATTTGTATTACTTTTGCAATGGCTGTATTAAGTCATTTGAGAATTGTACCATAGTGATGATGACTATATTTTAAATATTTGATGCTACACTAAAAACTATTGTTTATATTTAAATGTTTATTTTTATTTTTTTTGAAGACCCATAGGCATTGTTTTATTAATTCGAATGATATTAAATTTTAAGTTTATTTTTATCTATTCAATATGCTAACCCCTATACATAATTTTTGGTATCAAAGCCTAGGTTCGGTTAACCTAGGACCACCTTAAAAATTAATTTTTTGAAAATAGTTTTGAAGTTAAGTGTTAATGTCATCATCATTGGGTACTAATCCTGGTTAAATTTGAGCAGCCTGTAGAAACTATGCCGCTAAGACGTCAAGTGCAATCGTCTGAGCAATCACAACCGGTCGAACATGCTCAAGAAGTTGAGCAACCTAAACCGATGGAACAAGCTTAAGGAGTTGAACAACCTAGACAGACAGCGTAGCCTTAACCAGCTGCACCGGAAATAGATAATCTGGGACAAATTATTTAAGCCTTGCAAAATGTGTAGGGACCAGCACAGGCTCGTGATCCTAAGCAACAACATTTAACTCTACTGAAGGAGTTCATGAAGCAACCCCTTACATTTAGTGGAGAACCCAATCCTGTCATAGTTGAACAATGGCTTAAAGCAGTCAAAAAGAAGTTAAATACCTTGAGGATCCCATAGGAGTATTGGGTTGGCTTTTCAACATATATATTTGAGGGTAAAGTTGAAGAATGGTGGGATCTATAGAAAGATGATTATGATGTACCAAACCTCACATGGGAGCAATTCGAAACTATATTTTGCAATACTTATATTCCCCAGAACCATAGGCAAGCAATGATGCGAGAATTCAAAAATCTAGTGCAAGGAGATACAACAGTTGTTGAATACCATGCTTGATTTATGGAATTATCTCGCTACAATCCTGGAGCTGTATTGCATCCAATGGCAAGGTGCGAGAAGTTCAGGAATAATTTGAGGCCAAAAATCAGACAAATGATAGCTGTTGTCCCATCAACAGATTTTCTTGAACTTGTAGCTACGGCACAAAGGGCAGAGACAGAATTAAACAACTCCTATGGAGAGTACAAGGGTTCTGGTGGGTGTCAAAGGAAGATAAGCAAGAAGGGGAAGTCACAAAGGCAGGTCACTCAGCATAATAGAGTGACTACTGGTGGTGGATCTTCTGGCAGCGGTCATTTCCGGCCATACGCTTGTCATAACTGTGGACAAGTGAGACATATGAGGAGGAACTGCCCTAACCGCCCTATACAACCATCCTTTGTCCCAATACCACAAGGAAGTCGTTTCGGCTCCACTGTATAGGGAGGGAGTCAAAACTAGGGAGCACCTCAGCAAAACGCTCCAGCTTCCCAAGTTTTAGTAACTCAACCTCAAGGGTTCCAGCCCCAGTATAACTATCAGCAGAGGCCACAGGGCTCAAATTTCTATGCCAATTACAATTTTCAATCGACCCCTCAGGGTTCGGTGAATCAAAGACCATATTTCCCTGGAAGGAATAATAATAATAATGCAAGTAGTGGCCAAAGGAACTGAGGAAAGAGTGATAAGGGGAAAGCACCAACTCAAGCTTATGCAGTTACGGCTACAGCTGGACAAGCAAAGCCAGTTGATCACTCCGTTGTAGATGGTATGATTCACATGTCTCATTCTTGGGCCCATGTATTGTTTGACACTGGTGCCACTCATTTATTTATATCTAAGTTACTTGCTTCCCTACTGCAGTTAGAAACTGAGACATGTAGTCCACCACAAAACCCTTAGTACACCAATGGGTGAAGTAGCTAAAGCTTCCATAATTTGTAAATTAGTGTATGGTGTTATAGGAGAACATAAGATATCAGCTAACCTATATGTAATTACCATGACGGAGTTTGATGTAATCCTAGAAATGGATTGGCTAACAAAATATCAGGCAATAGTAGATTGTCATAATAAACGTGTCTCTTTGTTCACCAAGAATGGACAAGTCATCAAACTTCAGGCAAAGATAGGGACAGTTACGCCAGCCCAGATGCTAAAGGCTTGTATTGGAGGACGAAGAAATTTCATCAATTTTGGGACAATCTTTGCTTCGAAGGGAGAGCTAAAGAGGAGCGACCCATCCTCTCACACTCTTGTGGTAGATGAATTTTCAAATGTTTTTCTAGATGAATTGCCTGGACTTCCGCCTAATAGAGAAATTGAGTCTGTCATTGACTTGATTCCAGGAGCAGCGCCTGTTTCTATTGCTCTGTATCAAATGGCACCTACTGAGAAGGTGCTTGGGGAGCTCCAATGCTTTTTGTGAAGATCATTAAGGCTCCGTGTCGATTATCGCTGGCTTAATCGACTGACTATCAAAAACAAGTATCCTCTGCCCTGAATTGACGAGTTGTTCGATCAGTTAGAAGGATCTTGCTACTTCTCAAAGATTAACTTATGATCCAGATATCACCAATTGAAGATAAGGGAAGAGGACATTCCAAAGACGGCTTTTCGAACTCGCTATGGTCACTTTGAGTTCCTTGTTATTCCTTTCTGGTTAACCAATGCACCAGCAGCTTTCATGGACTTGATGAATCGTGTCTTCCGACCAATTGGAGATCAATTTATCATTGTTTTCATAGATGATCTCTTGATCTATTCCAGGACCGAAAAAGAGCATGCTAAGCATTTGAGGATTGCTTTACAAACGTTGAGACAAAATTGGTCTTTATGCAAAAAGAGAGAAATATGATTTTTGGATGACAAAGGTCAAGTTCCTAGAACACGTTGTCTCTGAAGAAGGCATTTCAGTTGACCCCTCCAAGACTGAAGCAGTGCTAAATTGGGAATGACCCAAGAACGTGTCAGAGATTCAAAGTTTCCTCAAATTAGATAGATACTATAGGCGCTTCATGGAAAATTTTTCAAAAATTGCATCTCCATTGACGAGACTCACAAGAAAGAATGACAAGTTCATGTGGGACAACAAATGCGAAGAAGAATTCATAAAACTGAAGCGAAGACTCACTAGTGCACTTGTGCTGATCATACCTAACAACGAGAAGCCTTACATAGTATACACTGATGCCTCGAGAAACAGTTTAGGTTGCGTGCTAATGTAGCATGAACGAGTAGTTTCCTACGCTTCACGCCAGTTGAAACCCCACGAGAGAAACTATCCCACACATGATCTTATGTTAGCTACTGTGGTTTTCGTGCTCAAGATTTGGAGTTGTTATTTATATGGTGCAAGGTTCGAGCTTTATACGGATCATCAAAGTCTGAAATATTTGTTTACTCAAAAAGATCTTAACCTAAGGCAACGAAGATGGATTGAATACATGGTGGACTATGACTTTAACATCCAATATCATCCTGGAAAAGCAAATGTAGTAACAGATGCTCTAAG
Source organism: Artocarpus hirsutus (assembly GCA_946598075.1). Taxonomy (NCBI): domain Eukaryota; kingdom Viridiplantae; phylum Streptophyta; class Magnoliopsida; order Rosales; family Moraceae; genus Artocarpus; species Artocarpus hirsutus. Next base: position 15,963 of record CAMOHE010036796.1, read on the forward strand.
TCATAAGAACAACAGAATCATGGCTAGCCTAGCATTGGAGGACTGGAGGCGAGCAATCACTATTGCTGACTTTAATTTGCAATATTATGAAGATGACGAAAGAGCTTTCCTATTGAATGTGATAGCAACTCCTATGTTAATTCAACAAGTGAAACAAGGACAATGGTACTATGAAGGATTACGTATGGTCTGTGAATAAATACAAAATGGTGAACAACTAGATGAATAGTAGATTGACCCAGAAGGGTTCCCACTTTACAAAGGGAGACTGGTTGTTCCAGAGGATCCTTATTTTAGGCATGTAGTGCTAGACGAAGCACATCGTTCAAGGTTTGCTATTCATCCTAGAAGCACTAAAATGTATATGGATTTGAAACGGCAATACTGGTGGCAAGGAATGAAACGAGATGTAGCAACCTTTGTCTCTAAGTGCATGACGTATCAACAGGTTAAAGTAGAACATCAAAAGCCTGGAGGCGAGTTAAGGAGCCTACCTATTCCAGAATGGAAGTGGGATCATGCGACAATAGACTTTGTTACCGGATTTCCTAAGACTCAAATGGGGCATGATGCCGTTTGGGTAATTATGGATCGTTTAACTAGAATAGTCCACTTCATCCCAATCAAAACTAGTTACAATGTCTCAAAGTTATGCCAATTGTATGTAGAGAAGATAGTGATATTGCATAGTGTACCAATGTCAATAGTCTCTGATAGAGATACACGTTTTACATCAAAGTTTTGGAGAGGATTGTAGAAAGCTTTAGGAACACAACTAAATTTCAATACGGCCTTTCATCCTCAAACAGATGGACAATTTGAGCGTGTCATTCAAATTCTCAAGGATATGCTTCGAGCTTGTGTGCTAGACTTTGGAACCAACTGGGCTGCATAGTTGCCATATGTTGAGTTCGCATATAACAATACTTATCAGGCAAGCATTGGAATGGCTCCATATGAGGCTTTATATGGTAGACCTTGTAGATCTCCATTGTGTTGGGCTGAAAAGGAAGAGCACTTAGAACTTGGGCCTCAGTTCATTAGAGAAACAAAGGACAAGATCTGGATTATTTGTGAACGTATGAAGATAGCCCAAAGTTGACAGAAGAGCTATGCGGATAAAAGGAGACGGCCCTTAGAGTTCATGGTCAAAGACTTTGTATTTCTAAGGGTAAAACCAAAACGTGGTGTATCTCGATTTGGTGTTCAAGGAAAGTTAGCACCAAGGTATACGGGACCATTTGAGATTATGGAAAGAATTGTAACACTGGCATATCGTTTAGATTTGCCACCATAGTTGTCTCATGTACATAATGTATTCCATGTATCAATGCTGAGGAAGTATGAACCCGACCCTTCACATGTGATCATGTGGATAGAAGTTCCAATTCAGGGAGATACGACTTATGAAGAAGTTCCTGTTCATATATTAGATCATGAGATAAAAATGTTACGTCTCATCAAATTCCTTTAGTGAAAGTGAAGTGGCAACATCATGATGTAGAGGAAGCTACATGGGAACTTAAGTCTGAGATGAGAGAGAAATATCCATATTTGTTTTAATATGTAATCAATTGTAGGAAATTTCAAGGATAAAATTTCTTAAAGGAGGGGAGAGTTGTGACGACCGTTATTTTTAACGGGTAAAAATTGTACTTAAATTAATTATTAATGTGCCAATTTAGACTTTGAAAAAAAAATTTTGTTCCATTTGAAATCTATTTCATATTATTATTTTTACTTGTTTTAAATTTTTCTAAAATTTTTTTACACTATTTAGTATAATTACCAAAATACCCTTAGAACTTTTATTTAATTACGAAAATGGCATTTTGGCATTTTCCTTCAAATTCTCCCTGTAAATTCTCCCTTATCTTTTTTTTTTTTTTTTTTTGTTTCTTAACCACTCTCAGACAAGAATCCCGCATTCAACGGGATCTTGATGATTTTTTTCTTTCTTTTCTCTTTTTCTTCTTCTTTTTCTTCCTTTAAATCATCCTTCCTCTATCTCCCTCTTCACTTTCTTCTTCATTTTCCTCTTCTTCTTCTTCTTCTTCTTCTTCTCTGTTTCCATTTCGTCCCACGACAGTCACCATACCGAGAGTCCAAACCTCAAAATCCCACCTATTTTTCAACATAACCACATAAACTCCATCCTAGCCACTCATAGAGCTTGGAAACAAGTGGATTTTGGTGATTAAAACAACATATTTGGCTTGAATTTGAGGTAAACTTTTCAAACTTAAAGCTTAGATTTTGATTATGTTTTGAGTATGAAAATCTATAGAAATGAGTTTATATTGTATAAAAATAGTTATATATTGTTTATACATAGTTTTTATGCTTAAAAAGCTGTTTGGAAACTAAGAATTTGATTAAAAAGCTTAGAACTCGAATTTCAGGTTCTCTGTATGAGTTTTTTTAAAGGTGAGAAACGACGTGTCATTTTTCAAAAACGACATGTCGTTTTCCCCATAAACTGCATGTCGTTTTTCTTAAACGACATGTCGTTTTTTCATATAGAAATTCAATAAAAAGATGCTTAAGCTATGATTCGAACTCTCAATCTCAAGTCAAGTAAAAGGAGGCCAAACCACTAGGACAAAAATAGTTATTTGATAATTTATGGTTCAAAAATAATAAATAGTTTCCTATACAGGTTGAAATTTCATATAATTTTTATAAATTCAAACTTTCAATTATTTTAATTATAATATTTTAAAATTGTATTATTTATTTTAAAAATCTAATTTAATATATTTTGTACGAAAATAAAATTCATATATTTTATTTTATTTTATTTTATAATTTACTAAAATTAAGTTAAAAAAAAAGTGATATTCACAATTTTAGTACATTAAGGATTATGGCACACTAATAAAAATAAATGATAAATTGATATAATTAAACTTAGGATTAAGTTCAAGTATGGTTATTTTATACGTTTTAGGATAACGGCATAATTGGAGTTTACATGGTGAATTGTGTAAGCTGTAAATTATCAGTGGATATTTGTAAAGAGGTAGGGCTCTATTACTCATCTTTTGTGAGGTTTTTATGGAATTAAAATTGATTGTTTTACTGCAAGATATATATGTTTATATGTTGAACTGCTATTATATGAGTATCACATATGAAACTATGGCATGAACTTATCTTGTATTGTACAACGAGGAACATAATGATTTGACACATATTGTTGTAAATTGAGAAACATAGTTAGGAAAACTGACTCTATAAATAATGATCTAATATAGAGGAATAGTGAGACGTGAAGAGGGCGGCGGTTACGTCTTTAGGCACGAATACCCTAAAAGCTAAAATAGGGGGAGGTAATGACGCTCCCTTAGGTCGAAAGTCCCAGAACGTACTGTACAGGAATCAACTTGGTGAGGACTCGGACTGAATGTCCCCTCACCGGAACACCCTGGGAATGTTTGAAGGGTGGCCAAGCGTGCCCATTTAGATTTCAATGAGTTGAGTGATACCCTATTTAACATAGATACCTAAAAATAATGATGAATTGTAATATTTGTATATATGTATAAGTATGAAACTCGGTAATGATTAACTATGTTATCCACGGAATGTGATCATAATAAATCTTATAATCTAGAATATGATGGAAATTAACTAATCATGCAATTTTAATGTAGTAATGAATAAAACCTTAAGTTAAGTAATGACTTTCTCTACTGGACATGTCGATGCTCATCCCTATCATACTTACATCTCTCAGGTGGAACTCAGTGCAACTTATCTGACGAGAAATAGGCAACAACACTACTGGATTCGTGTTAGAAGATCTTGTTTATTTGTAACTCGTCTAGAACATGTAAGATTTGTATTACTTTTGTGATGGCTATGTTAAGTTATTTGAGAATTGTACTACAGTGATGATAACTGTATTTTAAATATTTAGTGCTGCACTAAAAACTGTGATTTGTATTTAAATATTTATTTTTATTTTTGTTTGAAGACCTATGGGCATTGTTTTATTGATTTGAATGATATTAAATTTAAGTTTATTTTTATCTATTCAATACTGCTAACCCTCACATAGGGGTGTTACAAGACCATCCACAAAATATGGCAATTACTTCAACAGAACAGTGGCAATTCCAAATAACTGCTTATTGACGATTCCATAACTAAAAACCAACAAACTCAACAAAAATGAAATGAAAACACCACACAGAAAACCTCATTCGAACCACCTACAAATTTGCCATGGGCACTCGAGCTTAAGCTCTCTCGGTGATGCCATGGCATAAATGCTGGAGAAGACAACCAAAGGTCGTCTCCGTTGACTCGAAAATCCCAAGCACCTTCGAGCTTCTCCATGTCGTCGTTTCTACAATCCCCATCATGTCACTTCGCCGACCTTCGAGTTTCTTTGTGATCTTCCATGGTATTTTTGACTCGTAATCTGCCATTGACAAAGACCACCGAGCTTCTCTAGTTCGCGACGTCAGTGGTAATGGTCTATAGATTTGGCGATGTCGGGGGCAAGGAAGACAATCTAGTTTGATCTTGTGACGCCAGTGCTCGAGGATAGCCGCCCAACGGAGATGCAACGCCATTGAAGATTCTGTTGACATGGAGGAGAGAGAGTGTGTTATATAATTAAACCTAAATAACATATCATGAGAAACCTAAAAATTGAGAATAAAAACCCTAAATTGCCCTTATCTTTTTCTCCTCTTCACCTCTCTCTCCTCTCTTCAGCACTAACAGCAACCGGGAAATGCAATATTTATATGTAAATATTGTATTTACATATAAATACAAAAAAATTACAAACGACTTTGATGGACTTCATCGATATTATCCACATCTCTAGCGGCCAAAAAATACAACATATACATGTAAATACAAAATTTACCGACGAGCTTTGCCAAAAAGGAAATAAAATATTATATGAATTCTGTATTTACATGTAAATACAAAAATTTGCCGGCTATTTCAACAGACTTCACCGACAAGTGACGTCAACAACGACCTAAAAATACAACATTTACTATATTTACATGTAAGTACAAAGATTTATTAATGACCTTGCCAAACTTCACTAGCGCCGGCGACGTCGCTACGAACTACAAGAAACCTTTGATCTTGTTATTCAAAAAAAAAAATTTAGAAATATCTCAAGACCTTCCACAAAATAGTGGCAATCACTTCAACTGAACAGTGGCATTCCAAGTAACTACTGCTTATTGACAATTCCATAATTAAAAACCAACAATCTCAACAAACATGAAATCAAAACGCCACACAGAAAACCTCATATGAACCACCTCCAGATTTGCCATGGGCGCTCGAGCTCAAGCTCTCTCGGCCATGCCGTGGCATAGATGCTAGAGAAGACAACCAAAGGGCATCTATGTTGACACCCAAACCCCAAGCATCTTTGAGCTTGTCCGCGTCGTTGTCTCTGCAATCCGCCGTCAAGTCACTACGCCGACCTTCAAGCTTCTCTGCGATCTTCTACAGAATCCTCAACTCACAATCTACCATTGAGCCTCATCGCCGATCTGCCATTGACAAAGACCGTTGAGCTTCCTTGGTTCACGGCATCAGTGGTATTGGCCTCCAAATTTGGCAACGTTGGTGGCAAATAAGACAATCTAGTCCGATCTTGTGACACCAGTACTCGAGGACAGCCGCCTAACGAATATGCAACGACGCTGAAGATTCCATTGACATGGAGGAGAGAGGGAGAATCAGCACACAAGAGAGAAATAGAGGAGTGACAGAAATAGGAGAGAGGAAAAAGAGTAGAAACAAAATATATATTAGACCTATTGTTGAGGGGTATTTTTGGGTTTTTAATTTGTTTAAGACATTGTTTTATTAGGTATGCCATTTACTCTAATTTTTCAAAGCATCCAACATAATTTACTAATCATATATTAAAAACTATTATTTGCTACAATTTTTCAAAAATAAAAAATAAAAAGACAACTAGCATTTTAAAATTAAAAGAGTATTCAATTATCTAAAAAATTGGACACCAAAATAAATAAATAAATAAATATATATTTATATATAAATATATATAAAACCAATTCTATGCCAGTTTTGATAAACCCCATCACTTAAGTGATAAAAATCCTGAACAAAAGGAAATCAATCTACACTGCGATTTTCACAGTAATGCTTTTCCCCATCTATCTTCCTCCAACCAACAGGCTATTCCTTGAGATTCCAAATGTTTCACTGAGCAAATTAAAAAGTAATATGTATTTGATGTAATAATCAAGAAGAATAGACAGGAACGATATCACAAAATTTGAAAGCAGACCAAAGTAAGCTTTGCTTTGAATCTTTGCACTTTTGCTGCTTCAAAATGCCCTTGATGTCATTACCTCATCTCTTCTGCATCACTTCCTGAGATTTGAACAAAAACGTGTATAAAAGCAAATTTTCACATCTAACGGCAGTGATGGCTTGCGTTCTGCTGCAAGGAGAAAATGGTATGTTCATGTAAAAAATTGTTACTCAAACCACACAACTACAAGGCTTTACAGGTCTTGAAAAAGGATTAATTCTAAGCTCCATTGAAGTCCTATCTTCTATTTTTTATGCTGTTTGTTTGGAGTCAACAAGATGGACTTTTTCGAATTCAGCGCTTCATGCCCGTGACCATTGCTCACTAAACCAGGTTCCAACTCTTCATCATCACTGTCGATGTTACTCGGAGTAAACCGGTTCTGATGTGCTCTACGGCGCAAAATAAAGACATTGTAGTAGTAGCTCACCAAATCAGCCCTGCTCTTGGTAGGAAAAGCCCTAACAATCTGATCCCAGAAACAACTCTCAAGTTGCTGATTTAAGTTTACTATGTCCTTAAACTTCTTCTGCTCATCATGTGTCCACGACATATGAACTTCCTCACCCATCCAACCAAATCTCCAAACATAAAAAGCTGAGCCCAATTCCCGCTTCACTCGCAACCGTTTCTCAGCAACATGAAATCTGACGCATTCCACAGAACCCTCCTCTCGACATCCACAACAATCTTGCCTACCCCTTCCAATAGGATCCCTTTCAACAAGAAACTTTTGTTCTGACTTGTCTAGTGGCCAGACCTTGGTTCCCAACCACTTCAAGTCACTTTTGGATGTCTCACCGGTCCATTTGGGTACTTCAGCTTGAAAGGCTTGTCCGGTGGGAATGCGGCTTGGATTGTATCTATCCATCAGAGAAGCAAGCACGGAGGAATCAGCTGTTCCGAGCTTCTCAGTCTGATCATCAGATCCTGATATGCTTCTGTCCATATCACTGGTGGCTTGGGATGACTCTGAATCAGCTTCTCCTTGAGATGCAGATTTCCCATTGAGAAGCTTCCTGCGGCATTTTAATCTCTCTCTCAGATTGTAAGATGAGCCTAGTTGGTCACCATACATGCTTGGATGCATCCTCTGATTTTTCTACAAGGTAGGAAATACATGATTCAAGATTAAAATAATAAAAGCACGTGAATTTTTTTTATTGTTAGTTGAGCAATATGTTAATGACATCACAACAATCACATCAAATAACCACAAAGTAATATGCATATGCATATGGAGGTACAGTTGTGAAAAAACCTCACACCATGGACAAATTTGCAAGATTTCACTCCACTAGCTGGCTCTTCGGATTTCATATTTGTTAAAGCATCCCCAATATAGTGTTAAATTATTTCTATCAAACCAAGATTTTAGCATTTGAGTTCGAAAATCATTCTCCGATGCAATGCTATTTGTGGTGCTAAAATTGGCATACGTTGCAAATACACCAACCAAGAACAAATAAACACGCCCCAACCATCAGATCTCAACACTAACGCTGCCGTTGCCGCAATCACGATCCCTCGCCCATGCTGGAGTTCGTCCCATCTTCGTCGATCATCAGCCCAAGAACCCACACCATCAACCGCGACCTACCCCCTGCAACCCAGCCTTCAACGTTGCTCACTATCACTGGATTGCTATGAAGGCGCAATCTCCTCTAGGAATTGTCGATTCTGGAGTGGCAACCGTCGGCGATGATTGCAAGCGGCCGAGCAGATCTCCTCTAGGGGCTGTCAATTCTGCTGGTGGCGTCATTGAATGGGCGAGGGGCCATCCAGTGGGGGATCTGGTGGGGAAGCACCGTCAGGTAGGGAGGGCTGTCCGATAGGGAGAGTTGTCAGATGGGGGAGGACCGTCGGTTGTCATTGGCGGTGAGGATGGGTGGTCATTAGGAAGGAGAACACCCTCCAAAATTTTTTTATTGAAATATGTTAATTTTTTAATTCTAATTAGTATTTATTATTTAGTATAATATTGATCATTAGTGTTTTTAAAATTATATTTGGTTTTGTTTATTGATAATTTTTTCATAAAAAACACACTACTACGTACAACCAAACACAATTTCAAAACCAATTTTAGCACATTTTTCAAATCATTCACATTTTCAAAAAAATTTCCAAAAGCAAAAACCAAAATGAAAACACTACCAAACGAGGGCCTTTATATTCCAACCTCAGCCTTTCTTCTTTGTCTATAAATGATTAACTTGATCCAACTAGTTATATTTATCTAAAGTTGGGTAAATATACAAGACTAAACCTAGTAATTAAAATTTTAGTATGTTTGCCTCTCTAAACCAAGAATTGTTGAGAATTTATACTGCAACAAGAGAATAGAAAGAAAATTATGAAAGACATTCCTAGCCCTAATAAATCTAGAATCTAACAGTTGTAACATCTCACTGAAATATGTTATACACTAGTTAAATTCCAAAGAACAATTTTCTCATAGTTATTAAATAATCCTAGGACATAACATAAGATTCTCCGTCTCCCTATGGTGTGTTTGATTATTGAACAATTATCAACGCTAGAAAGGCTTTTCAATTTTTTCCCCCAATTCTCAATTAAAGAGAATATAAAAGATATTTTTAAACCATTTTTGTAATTTATCCTTTTTAGTATGCTTGTTTTCCTTGTTGTGAAGAATGAATGAACGAGTAAATGGGTTTGTAAAGTAGCAAAATATGTTGTTAACAACCATACTAGACTTTTCACAGCCAAATTAAGAAAATAAAACCAAAATAACAAAATAAAATAAATTCTATAGGCAGAAGAATTAACAATTCAAAGTTGAGAAAACAGAGTTGACTTTAAGATAATGAACAGGTTTCTCAAGGTAAATACGAAACCATGATTCCAATCTTCTGCAAACAAGATCATCAAGTTAACATGCGTAAGAAAAGCATTTGAATTCATATTCTCCCTCAACTCTTGGTTTCCATTTTTTTCTTATAAAAGATCCCATATGGAGTTTTAAAATTAAAAGCAATGAATTAAAAACCCAGTGCATTTGACCATTTGTTTACATTCCAAATAGAGAGAGCTACTTTAAGAAGCTAAGCACAACCACATCCATGAGGATTGTCTAGATATGCATAAATGTCAACAAGCAATGCTACAACAGAAAAAAGCATAGAATTTATAACAGCCAAAAGTTCCCATAAAAGTAATAGCCCCAATTGGCTTCCTGAGTATTTAAGGGAACACCCAACCATTATTTGTAAAAAATCCTCTAAAGGTAAGTTTAGAAATAAAAAATATATATATATATATATATATATAACGATTAAAACAAATCCCGGCATTTAAAGATCCAAGAATGCCTCATATAATGGCGTGTGAAAAAAGTTTTATCATAAAATACATGCAATTCTTTGACCGCAAAGTAAATTAAGTAACCAATAATGAACCCTCTTCTATATAATGTGGTCACTACCCACTACTTTAGAAAACTTTAAAAACTTGTCATATCAATCCAATGGTCACTACTCACTACTTTAGAAAACTTAAAAAACTTATCATATCAATTCCAAGGAAAAAATCGTGTAGTAAGCTGTTGTTCCTAGTATTTACACACGGGAAAAAGTCAAATACAAACAATTAATGGGTCTACTGTGATTCCATTTATAACAATACAAGATTGGCCTAAAAAGGCTAAAATGTTAGCTGACATTATAAATAAATTAGCATATGTAAGATCAATCATCCTAGCGCCTACCCAATTAGACTTTACGTACCATTAGAATATGTACACAAAACACACACACACAAACATTGGCATGACACACACACACAAACATTGGCATGACTGATTCTTGACCATAATAAACAAACAGCTAAAGCAAAATTAAATTCAGCCCAGTGACAAAGCGAATCAAATAAAAAGTATAGGACGAAGTAAAGGAACACAAAAGTGCCCACACTCACATGCAATAAACACACCCACAGAAATATAAATAGTAAAATCCAGTGCCCAAAAGATAGCTACATTTCTTTTTTGTTATTTTTCAGCATTCTCTCGGTAGGATAAAGAATTAAAAAAAACCTGTTTAGAGACACATATAAACCATCAGCTTTGTTTTCATCAAGTTCTGCTAAACTACCCATACTTTTCTTATAGCCCGTTTGCCTCTTGGGTTTCTGTTACAATTCAAATATTTTTACCACCGTGTTTTCTCTCCAAAAAAATTTAGCGTCTGCTTGGTTAAAGTAGTTCTAACCCTTTCCATTTAGTACTCTCTTCCATAAAAATTTAAATTTCTGTCCAAACCCATGAACCAAACAGGCCTTTATATTTTTGTTCAAATTTTCTGTTAAAACCCATGACCTGATATGATGCCAATTAATTTCATTTTATTTTTTATTTACAATAACATAGAACACAAAACTAGTGAAAAGTACCTGCCATGCGGAGTGCTCAAAACTGGAATCCGCATTCCGTTTCAAAAAAATGGACTCTCTAGCCAACAAGACCTGCTTCCAAATCTCCTGATTGCCATGAAACTTCCACTTCGAAGGCTCAGGCAACGAACCCACATCAGGGTCACAAGGGTCTCTTGCAACCAACCTAACCCAATCCAGAATCCCCACAGACGACGAGTCGCGAACACCGTCATTTTGTTCAACACTAGAGTTTTCATCGGAGCCCTTCTCTCCATCCAACTCCATAGCCTCACAATCTCCACTATCACTACTATTTATCATACCACCACCGCCACATTTCTTCCTCTTCTTCTTGTTGTTTGGAGAGAAGCTCTCCCGGTCGACGGTCTCGGGGTCCAACACCACCACATCTTCATCCTCAAACGACACTAGTTTCCCTTCATTGGAAGCCGACTTGAGAAACCCTTTGAACTCGGCTTGAAGCTCCATCAAATACCGACCCACATCGGAGGCAATACTCAAGCAACAGATTCCGCTCTTTTCTTCAACAACAATCCTATCCAACCATCTCTCGAAGGTGTCCAAGTACTTGATGTAGACGAGCTTGACAGCGGCAGCAACGTTCAGGCCGAGACCGGACTCCTCGGTGACGGAGCCCCAGAGGCCGTTTTTCGACACAACATTGCAGCCGCCCTTTTCGCGGACTACAAGGAAGAGCTTGAAGAGGTCAGCGCAGCTGCCGTCGTCGCCCAGGATAGGAGGGATTGCAGAGCGAAGACTACAGATCTCTTTCAGTAGGACGGAGTGGAAGTGGTCGAACCAGCATCGGAGCTTCAGAATCTGTAAGTTTTTGGATCCATCACTTGAAATCATCGACCAACCTGCCATGAATGAACCAATTCATAAATCCACAACACAAAAACAAAAAACAAAAATGGGTTTTGTTTTCTGAAATCGGTAAAAAAGAGGAGAACCCAGAAGAGTAATAGTTTGAGATTGGGTAAACAGAGAAAAGGGAAGCAATAAAAGAGGTGTTATTCTACCGATTTAGGCATCTAGGTCAATCTTGAAAGATGGGTTTTGGGCGGGAAAAAGGAATTTATGGATCTAGGGCTTTGAAGCAAAACAAGAAGAAAATAACGGACCCCCTCGAAAAATTTTTATTTTTTCAGTGTCCCGCTCTCTCTCTTTTCCTTTTCCCCCTCTCTCTCTCAATTTCAGATAGTAGTGTAGTCTTATGTAGAGACTAGAGAGAGAAAGAGAGAGAAAACAAAAATTATATAAAAGTTTTTTTTAACACAGAGAGCGAGATAGAAGAATAGATAATACGAAACGACCCTCTCGCCGTCTTCCAAACAAAATCTTCTAAATTGTTATTCGTTGGACTCATTATAGATGGAATTTCAGCAGAGAAAAGGGGAAGAAAAAAAAAAGAAGAAAAATCTAAAAATTGAAATTAAAGAAAGAAAACAAAAACAAAAAAGAAAATTCGTACCAGGGTGTGAAACTGTACAATTGTGGGGTTTTTGATGACCCTGACCCTCTGGTGCCTGACTAGGGAGGACCTTTGTTGTTGGGGGGTCGGGTTTTTTGCTCTTGTCGTTGTTGTTGCCTTCTTCTCCCTTTCTTTTCCAGTATATTCCATTTCCACCACCCACTTTATCTTTTTTCGTTTAGGCCCTCTTTTTTCGGCAGCAATTTAAAAAAAAAATGGAAGATGGAGATGTAGAGAGAGAAAGAGACAGACAGAAGAAGGGTATTTGAAAAATGTTTTGGTTTTCGAGTGAGAATTGGGGGTACTTTGAGAAAGGGATTTTTGGAAAAACAATTTTGGGTCAATGGCCCTTTTTTTTTTTTAAACATCACAAAGCTAGTTTTTTTGGACATCAAAGCAGTTTCAGTTTTATTTTTTTGGAGACCATATTTAGATTCCTCTCTTCGATACAGTCATTTTTCTCTTTTTTGTGAAAAAAACTGGGGCAGTTTTAGTGCTTAGAAAAAAATTATTTTTTAATTTAAAAAATGGGAGGTCATTTGCCAATTTTTTTTTTTTTTGGGCTTTTTGCCGAATTCTTCCGAATTGTTTTCAAGAGAGATTATTATTTTAGGGGCTTTTTTTTTTTAATTTTGGGAGAGAGGTTCAAAAACACCTTTTATTTGTTGAGATCAAAATTGACTAACCATGATTAATTGTTAACTAGGCGGTTGGGTTAGAGTAGGGTTTTCATTTGGGGAAGGGAATGAGGGGAAATATGAGAAAGAATTTTATGGAAGGGTATTGAAAAATATGGGAATTTTTATAATAGAGAAAACAATTTAACTCTATTGATGAAGCATGAGTGTTTTAACTGTCGAATTAATTTTTTTAACTATCTGATCTACGACTGGAAGTAGTTCTATATCACGTGATGTAATTTTTATTATGGACACTCATAGATTAGATCGTTAAAAACCTAATCTGATAGTTAAAATACCATGCTCCACTAATTTAAATCACACACTAATCTATGAGAAAAAGCAATTCTATATTAGGCACTATAAATTTTTATTATGAACAGTCGTAGATCAAACTGTTAAAATTTTAATCCAACGGCTAAAAACCATGCTCCACCATTGGAGCAAAATTGTCTTCTCCATCACAAAAATTCCCTAAAAATATCCTATCTAAAGGATATGATTTTGAACCGTGATATTTTACTTAAACTCTATTTAGTATTCACGCTTTTTTAGGTCTTATGTGATTTTGATATGATATAATAGTTAAGAGCTGTGTTATATTAATAGATGATAAGCTTCTCCTACGACAGAATTCTCTAAGAAATAGTTTGCTTTGTGAATAAGAAACTTGCCCTTTTTCTCATTTGCTTTATGAATAAAGTAATAAATATATATAATATACACACACACACTCCATTCATTGGGTTTTATTATGAACTTCTAGAATACTTTATAATCATATTAAACTAGCTTTGATTTTATAGGGTGTTTGGTAATATAGTTCAAACCAATTTTGTCACCGTGTTTTCTTTGACAAAATTTGAATTTCAAGTCAATTTTAATTCAAGTTCTTTGTTTGAACTGCGTTCTCAAATTCCTTACTAATTTACTTGATAAAATCTAATAGTTCAAAAATGTACTTACATAAAAGGATATTTTTCATTCCATTCCACACAAGCTGCTTTATTTTCCCTTTTTTCTTCCCCTCCAAATGAAATCCCTACTACAACCCAACCACCTAGTTAACAATCAAACATGGTTAATCTTTTATATTTTTTTAATTAGTTGGTTAGTCAGTTTGACCCTCTTTTTCAAAATATTTAAAAAAGCCTGTAATAACCTCTTTATTTTTTCTCCAACCTAAAATATTTTTAAAATACCCTGCCCCCACTATATCTCATTTTGCAAGTTTTTTACGCTACTACTTTAATAATAATAATAATAATAATAATAATAAGGGTCTTATTGATATGACTCTCTTCTTTTATTAATAGGGCTTTTTCTTTAATCGTTTGATTAAAAATCAAGGGTTCAAAATCATATTCAAGGAGAAACAAAAATAGATCCAACCTTACCAAATTACAACTGTTTTTAATCAAATAATTACCTGAAAAGGGGAAAAATACTCAAAACAAAAATCAAAAGCTTAACTTGAAAAAAAATTAAAAAACTCCTTTTAAAAAATAAGAAAACAACTAGAAATCCAAAACTAGAAAAAAAAAACAAAAATAAAAACAAAAAACAAAAAACAAAACAAAAGATGAACTTCGATAATCCCTCCCCCACATAAAGACCATGACCTCGCCTCCACACTATTATCGTCTCCTTCCTTCCTTAGATTCGACGACCCACGGTGGCCGCAAGCAAGTATTGCAACAAGCTCGCAAACACAAGTTAGCAGCTATGAGGTGCTATTGAGATTGGTGACAGATGGTTCAAAGTTACAGGTCTCAGGGAAAATTGCAACCCAAGTGGTCGCAACTCATGGATCTCTATCACTATAGTAGTCGACCATCTCGACCCACAACCTCTGCCAACGAAAGTGCGACTATCTCTATCGCAAGTCATGGGTCGCGACGGTCTTCACTGTGTTGTGAGGGGCGCTTTATCGTGACCACAATGGTCACGATGGCAACACAATGAAGTCTCTGGATGATTGGGGGGTTTCTGACAACCCATGGCGTGGCTTCCATCAAGATCTGGCATCACCAACTGTAGTTCTCACCACCTAGAGGTCATTGGCAACGATGGCTTTTTTTCTTCGTTTTCAGTCTATGTTTTCTTGTTAGTTTGGTATGTTTAAACTTATTGAACTAATCGTGAGACCATTTACTTTTAATCATTAAATCCAGATCTAGTGGACCAAAAAAAAGGTTCTTATTGATAAGAACTTTTAGAAGGTCTTAATATAACATTTTCCTAACACCACCACCACCACCAATGATAAAGTGTCGCATATGTGGCAAAATTAAACTAACATGAGACCCCATGGTTCCATATTACTACGTATGTTCTGATGTGATTGATATTATCAATAGTGATAAATAGTATTACTTTTATTTCGTATAGCCATGGCTTAAAAAATCTTTTAAATAGCATCAAAAAAAATTTCTTGGATAATAAAAATAATAATGTTTGTTCGATCTTCTATGAAGAATGCATTAAAAATTTTATAAAATAAAAATAATAATAATTTTAGTTTTTCAAAAAGAACAAGAGCCATTTGAATCTTTATTTATGTCTTTTTACCTATAGCCATGGCTTGATAGCTTTACGTTGGTTACATCTTTTTCTTTTTACTTTTACGATTGTAGAGATGATTGCAATCTTATCACGTTGAGTATTTTTTAAGTTATAGGTCTTTTTATTTTCAAGTATACAGTGTACAATAAAACACAAGCAACTTATATATATATGTAATATACATGTGTGTATATATATATATATATAAATGTTTAATTTTACATAGTATTGATGGTAAATGTTAGAGAAGTTAATATTTTATACTGAATTATCATTATTAATTGTTGGAATCTATTTGTATCAATTTTGAAATTAAGAGATCTTTTAATTTTAGAAAATTTGATAGTTTAGTGCACTTTACCCAATTATGTTATTGTAACTTGTATTTATATAGACTCCATTCACATGCTCTTTATTAGTAAATTTTTTTATTTCTCCTGGTCCTTAGTTGTAGATACATTATCAAATCACTATTCGATCAACTCTTATATTTCATAATCTAGAGGCGTGTTTCAATCCCTAAATGGATCTTTTCAACTTGTAACCTTTTGCTGTTACCCTTTAGCAATAAAATATTCTAGTTGTATCATATAGATACTTCTTTGAAGATGGTTGTTTAAGAATATAGCCTTTACATCAATGTTCTAAATCTTGTACTCAAGATATACAACTTTGAATAAGACAGCATGGCAACCAAAGAGAACATTTCCTGGTAGTCGATCCTTTCTTTTTGAGTGTGACCAACCTTACCTTACAAGTCTTTAATTTCCCATCGGTATGTCTCTTTCCTTCATAGATCCATTTACATTATTAGGTTTTTTTTTTTTTCTCTTACGTTCTCTCCTCTATTTCACTCATTCTCTTCTACATTATTCTCTCTCATCTCACAACCGCCGCACCAACTTCAATTTTCATTGTTGTGTCCTCATGGAGGTTCCTGTCATCTCCGTCTTCATGGAAGCCTGTCAGCGTATTCCTCCTAATGGAGATCCACTGTCGTCCTCGGTGAAGCTATCTACAATTTCAGATCTACAAGCGCTCTCTCTTCTCCCTCACAGCCAAAGCTCTCCGCCTCCTCTCTTTCTCTCTCTCTTTGACTCTAAATAGCGACTCGAAGCCTAGCTTGGGTAGGCTCCTCCCTGCCGAGTTCAAAGCCTCCTCTTTTGTGCAACCTTTGGCTATTTCCTCTGTTGCAGAAGCAACAACGTTGTTGATGACGATCTGAAGCACCATCGTGGAAGATGATCAAAAGCTATGATCCTTCCCATTGCGACAATCCCCTGGAGATCCGTTGAGAACTCTACACTAGGGAGACCCGTCTCCATATGACAGAGATGCTTCCAGTTGCCGCCACCGCCACAATGGGGGGAGATTTGGTTGAAACCAAAGAAAATCTTTTTTTTTTTTTTTGGATTTTGTAATCAGATTTTGTGTTTTTTTTTTT